>JAYXIM010019083.1:0-15710 GCA_037575425.1 Anastrepha fraterculus
CATTTCAATTCAACCGGGCTATTCGGGTCATGTTCTTCGATTTCGATGTAACTCAAATATGTTGCACTCTGGTCAAAATAATGAGACACGTATTTTTTTGTTCGCCCGAAAAAAATTTTTTTCAAGAGTTATCGGCAATTTTATTTTTCTGCTCAAAATCGATTGTTTTTAATTATATAAGAAACATTTTTTTTAAATGCCCATAACTTAGTCAAATATGAACCGATTTTAATAATTCTGGGTTCAAAATGATCGTAATTACTTACACGAGCGACTTCATGTAGAAACAATTGCAAAAAAGTAGTTGAAAATTTTTTATTTAGCAAAAAAGAAAAAAAATTTAAATTTTTTCGAAATTCAATATTTCAAAAAGTGTATTTTTTTTTTGTATAACTTTTTCCAAATCAAGAGGACACCTCAAACTTCAATTAAGCTGAATGCCTAGTAGCTAAAATGAGTTGTTTTTGTGTAATGAATTTTTGAGTAAAAATCCTGTTTCGCACTTCTTGTTTTTTGCAAAATAAAACATTTTCAACTACTTTTTTGCAATTGTTTCTGCATGAAGTCGCTCGTGTAAGTAATTACGATTATTTTGAACCGAGAATCAGTCAAATCGGCTTGTTTTTGACTAAGTTATGAGAAATTAAAATAAATTTTCTTATATAGATTCTTTCCATTCGATTCAAAAGGGCTATTCGGGACATGCTCTTCGATTTCGATGTAACTCAAATATGTTGCTCTCTGGTCAAAATAATGCGACACGTATTTTTTTGTTCGCTCGAAAAATTTTTTTTTCAAGTTTTATCGGCAATTTTGTTTCTCGGCTCAAAATCGATTTTTTTTTAATAATATAGGAACATTTTTTTTTTAAATGCTCATAACTTAGTCACAAATGATTCGATTTTAATAATTCTGGGTTCAAAATGATCGTCATTCCTTACACAAGGGATTTCATGTAGAAACATTTGCAAAAAAGTAGTAGAACATGTTTTATTTTGCAAAAAACAAAAAGTGCGAAACAGGTTTTTTACTCAAAAATTCATTACTCAAAAACAACTCATTTTAGCTACTAGGCATTCAGCTTAATTGAAGTTTGAGGTGTCCTCTTGATTTGGAAAAAGTTATAAAAAAAAAAAAAATACACTTTTTGAAATATTGAATTTCGAAAAAATCTGATTTTTTTTTCTTTTTTGCTAAATAAAAAATGTTTAACTACTTTTTTGCAATTGTTTCTACATGAAGTCGCTCGTGTAAGTAATTACGATCATTTTGAACCCAGAATTATTAAAATCGGTTCATATTTGACTAAGTAATGGGCATTTAAAAAAAATTGTTTCTTATATAATTAAAAACAATCGATTTTGAGCAGAAAAACAAAATTGCCGATAACTCTTGAAAAAATTTTTTTTCGGGCGAACAAAAAAATACGTGTCTCATTATTTTGACCAGAGAGCAACATATTTAAGTTTCATCGAAATCGAAGAACATGACCCGAATAGCCCGGTTGAATTGAAATGGAAAGCATCAGGAGTACTTATTGAGGAGGTAAGTTGCAATATGTCTGAGTGAGAGAATGTCTGGCTTGGGGGGATGTAAACAGAAATAACAGTGATTGGATATTTAACATTAAATTCAACAGCAACAGCTGATAAATTGGAAATTATATCGACTCTTTTGTGTTGAAGATTTTTGTGGACTAAAATTCCACAGCTTTGTTTAGAATAGTTAATGTTAGAGAAGTTATGAAAATACGGCGAATATTGTTTGGGGCAATATGGTGAGTAACTGGGTTTAATATGTGTTTCTTGTAAACAAATTATATGTGGCTTGCGACCTTTGATTAGAGTTTCTAGTTCCAGGTAATTATTTTGGTAACCTTTAATATTCCACTGAAGAATGTTAACCATCAATATTATACCTTTTTATGCTTGCTATTAGTGTTATTTTCAAGAGAAAATAACCTATAGCTCTGGTTCTTGAAGCTCCCAAGGTGTAGTAGTGTTGTGCATTTCGGATATTGTTGTTAGTAGAGATTGAGGGATTGTGTTGGAATGAGTTGTGGATTCAGTGTTTGCGGTGTTGTAGGAATTGTAGGGTTTAGTAAGAGGATTTGATTGGTGAACAGAAAATTGATTGGAGTGAGTTGTTGATGCATTAGTTTCGTAGTTGTTATTGTTTTGAATACAGTCCATGGTACTGATAGTTGGTGTGGTTGGGGAATGAATTAGAGAGGTAGAGCGGATATTTGCTGTTGAGTGGATGTTGTTTTGATCGTTTGGGTTAGCTGAGAGATATTGAGATTGAGATGTCGATGTTGTGATGGCTATTAAAGGAGTATGAATATGATCCAATGAGTGTTGAGAGATGGAATGAGAGCTTGAAAGAGACGTGTTCGTAGATGTGTCGGATTGGTTAGTGGTGTTGAGTGGTTGAGTGGCGACTGCAGTGCTGTTTGAAGAGGTACGATCCATGGAGTTGTGAGCGATATTGTGGTGAGAACCTTGTGTTGAGTTTAGAACTGTCGAGTAAGATTGCATTTGGCTTAGGTTGATGGGGTTTTGTTGTTTGTATAAGCGTCTTGCTTCGGCATAACTGCACTTGTTCTGCGTCTTTATTTTTAATACCTCTTTCTCTTATAAGTATTTTGGACAGTTTCTAGCAGAGGCGGGGTGAGGCCCAAAATAGTTAGCACACATTGTGCGTTGACATGGCAGTGTGGAATGGGGTGGAAAGTTACAAATTTCACATGTGGTGTTATTATTGCATCTTTTTATGGTGTGACCTAGTAGTTGGCATGAGCGGCATCTCATGGGAGTAGGAAAGTATTCCTCAACTTTCACTGAGTACCAGGCTATGTCAATAGTGAGGGGAACTTTGTACAAGTTGAACGACAGAACTATTCTGCCTGTAGGAACTTTTATATTATTAATAGTTTTAGTAAATTTGAATATTCCCACAACTCCTTGTGAATTTAAAGCCTCCGGAATTTCTTTTTCGTCCGTATTTGCCAAATTCTTGTCGAAAATTGTACCTTTACAAGTGTTAAGGGCTTCGTGAAGAGTAACAGACACGGGACATAGGCCGCCAAAGTTTTTGCATTTTATAAATTTCTCAGCAACCTTGAGAGATTTTGTTAGAATGAGCAGGCTGCCATCGCGTAGTAAGCTTACTGATAAGTATTCGGTACTAATGCCATCAATAGCTTTCTTTTTAGCAAAAACGCTGTATTTTGATAAGGAGTTGGACACATCGGTAGATTTAATGATAATGAATTTTGGATCATTGCAATTATCATTTTGGGTCACGTCTGATAGTAGTGGGAAAGATGCTTCTTTATTAACCTTTTCACGTTTTGCCTTCGGGGAAATTAGCATACCGTCGGTAAGTATGCTAAATCGATTCCCCGAAGGAATCGTGGGGCTTTTACCCACATAAGGCACTAGTGATATTCTTTTAAATATTTTACAAACCAGGTAATTTGAATAACAATAAGAATGTAAAAGGATGGAATTATCAAAAAGCACGTGGAAATAGCACAAATGATAGCGGAGTTAACTCAACTTAGGTAATCACTTGATACGCACAACCGTACGGGAGAGTTAGTCGGTGACTGCCACTTATTTTAACAAGCGGCATTTTGTTTGCTAACGTCTTCTTGCATACACTAAAATTCTGATCAGCATTCACTTTGTTTCGTTCTGGTTTTTGCTTTTCGTTTGAATTCCTTTGCATCGAACTCGCCAATTGTTATTGTTTGCTCTGCTTACTTATTGTGCAATGATGCTTCTTCTTCTTCAATCTCGCTGTTGCTCGTTCGCGCTAGTTCACTCGTACTCTCGCGCCGTTTACTTCGCCTTCATACTCGTTTCGTTTCTGTTACGCGAACGCTTCGTTTTCGTCGTCGCCCAGCCGCACTGAAATTCTTCAATTTTCTCAACTTGTTTTGGCATTTCGTTTCATCACTCGTTTTATTTTAAAAAAAATTTCCCCTCATCACTTACAATCTGCTTGCGTAAGTTTTTATCTTTTTTTTGGCAAATCGTTTTGACTTTTTCCCACGCAAGGTCGTCCCACTTCTGACCTGAAAGACTTATTCTGAATTTTAGCTTTGCTGATTTACTGAAAAATATGATTATAAAAAGAAATTGGTACAATGCGCAACTCGTTGGTCGACCGCACACACGGTCGTATCTTTTACTACTACTCTTGGTCGATTACTAGCATGGGTAGTCAGAATTGCCACCCTTACCTATGTATATACTATTTATATAAACAAATAAACTGAACTGAACTGACATTTGTTTGTAATTCTGTCATATACATACATATCCTAAATCCCTCAAAACTACTTCCAGAGAACGTTAATTTATAGAGAAGTCTCAATGACGGGAACGTATGGAATTTTCAGGGGTAGTCGTTTTGCGCGCGAGGTACACCACAGCCACATTTTTCACCAAAAGTTAACAGTAAGGGGCTGAATTATGTAAATTAAGCAGCAGTCGATAAGAATTTGTTGGTGATTAGAAGCAAAGAATGTTAGGTAGCTTTTTAATATGACCTATATATTTGAATTTTTCCAAATCATCCAAAATTATATACATATGTTATGTCTGTCTGTCTGGTGTCTGTAAAACTTTGTTGAATTCCCTTCAACTGAATCAAAATTCTCTATAGAAAACGCTTCATTACCAGGCGCACAGAAAGATGGCATATGCAAATGTAAATTTGTGAATTTATATACATTTGCGCATATGTATAGTGCCGTGTGTATGTATGCTCACCAGCCACAGATCAAAATAAAACAGTAAAACTTCTGAAGAAATCCAGCGCGCATTCAAAGGCGCAGCGCACATTCATAGGCACAGCATTGTATGTACAGTAACCTTGACATGTTTACAGGCACCTTCAAATGCTCTGGTTTCAGAGTAAGTGTCTAACTTTGCAGATATATGCATAGGTTTTGTGCACTTTTTATCAATTCAAGAACTACATACGTAAAGTAATCTACTAATTAACTATTTGCCTACTATCAGTTAACATAAAATAATTGTTTCCAAATTTTCTCTTAGTATTAAAATGTTCGAATCAGACCTTTTTTTAAACTACTTGTTTGTTCTGCAACTTACTGTATGCTCATGCGCGCACTTGACGCACAGCAGCTGCGGCTGTCGAGCATTTAGAAAGACATATTTACATACATATATTGAAGCATACATATGTACGATGCCGCGGGCACTCGACTTGACAAAAATTCAAGATTTATCAAATATTGGCAAATAATTCTACGCGAAATATTCCAATATTGACTATTTTCGAATTGTCGACAAATATGGGCGGCTCGTTTTATGAATGAAAGTACTTGCTCTTAGAAGTATGAGCTAGAATTTATCAATGAATTTTTTGATGATGAGTTTTTGCTGTACAGTACAATAGTTGAAACTGTTCAGCGCCGCCGCTATGGCAACTAGAATGATGGCCGCTACGCCTGCGTCTATGACTGCATTTTGTTCTTGTAGTCGCTAGGAATAGAATTTTAGCTTTGAACGCCATACGCATTTTGAGGAATAAAGTGAGTGCCCTGTATGTGCGGTTGTATGCACATGCATCTTATATATAAAAATGGAGACGTTTTTTTTTGTGTTCGTTAGTCGCCGATTCACGCCTAAACGTATCACCGATTTCAATCAAACTTTCAGAGATCATTGGTATTGGTCCATAGATGGTTTATGTGAAGTTTTAAAGAAATCGGTAAAAGTATGCGTGTGTTGTGTAAGTGTGAAAAATACAATATTTGCGTGTTTCCTTTATACGGACATTACGTATACGGAATGAGAATACACGCAAATGAATAGAATATACACAGATATGAATAACATTGTTTTGATGTCGAGTGACGTTTGCGACTGTATTATTCGTAACGCAATAGTTGTCCTCTCTTTTCTTTCCTTTTTATGCATGCGTGACACGGCATCAAAGCACATTGCTTTTTTTTAAACTGGAAAAATATTTTGAGCTTCATTTGAACGTTTTATGATTTAGATAAAATAAAAATTCGTTAAATATATTTGATTCCATTAATAACCATAAACCTGTATTTTTCGAAGTTCAAAGTTTTTGGACAAATATTGAAACGTTTACTTAAATTAAATGTTAAATACATACATATATATAAATGCGCAAATGTAATAGTTTAGATGGATTTAAAATATACGAAACTATTCAGCGGTTGAATCCATACATTTTTTGAAATCCATCAATATGGATCGACAGTCGCCATAAATGTTCTTTTAAAAAATAAAACGTGTTAATTTGATGGTAGCTCGAGTATTAAGATCAGGTTTCTATTAGTATAACTTTGTTCATGGGTTTGCGTAATTTTTTTGTGGTGAAAGTCTAAAACCAAGAAAAGAAAACGCGAAAGCTGACGAGCAAAATGTATAAAATAAATCCTCCTGTATGTATATATACTCGAAAAAGTTATGCTAACACTTTTTTCATGCATTTGGGTAGACAATTTTATATGGGCAAACGTACGCTTACGAGATAAATGCCTAAAAGCAGGTATAACTAAAATAGCGCTCTCAGGGATTTCTGTTACAATACTTCTGTAAATTTCATGCTTTCAAATGTTCAGGATATAATACAAAAATGCATATTTACTTGATTTCACAAGTAATATTATCATTGTTAAAAGAGAACAAGTTTGTATTAGGTAATAATTAAATAATGCAACCTTATGTGCTGCTTTGACGAGTGGGAAAACCAAAATAAATAATTATATTTGTATGTGTGTTTAAACGAGTTGGATTATTTTGTGAGTGTAAGCAGTTTCAAAGGTTCAGTTGGAGGATGGTTCCATGTGTAGAAGTCCACGCAAGTGGGGAAAGTTACTGATTGCCATTCACTTGGGAATGGCCAGGACGATTCTTCTGCATGTCCTCGCGAGAGTAAAGGCTGACATCACTGCCATCCAAGAGATGCGATGGACGGGGCAAGGAAAGAAAGCCATAGGACCTTGCGACGTCTACTACAGCTGCCATGTAAAGGAGCGCAAATTCGGTGTCGGATTTGATGTGGAAGAGAGACTTCGTCGCCAAGTACTGTCGTTCACTCCGGTGGACGAGCGTCTCGCAACAATCCGCATCAAAGCCCGTTTTTTTAACATATCGCTAATTTGCGCCCACGCCCCGACGAAAGAGAAGGACGATGCGACCAAAGATTCTTTCTATGAGCGCCTGGAACGTTCCTATGAGCGCTGCCCCCGCCACGACATAAAAATCGTGCTTGGCGACTTCAACGCCAGGGTGGGCAAGGAGGGAATTTTTGGTCCCACAGTCGGAAAATTCAGCCTGCACAACGAAACATCCGGTAACGGACAGAGGCTGATCGACTTCGCCGGGGCCCGAAATATGGTAGTCTGCAGCACCAGATTCCAGCATAAGAAGATTCACCAAGCCACCTTGCTGTCTCCTGATAGAAAAACATGAAGCCAGATCGATCATGTTGTGATAGATGGAAGACACGCTTCTAGTGTATTAGATGTACGTACGATCCGAGGACCCAACATCGACTCGGATCACTACCTTGTTGCAGCCAAACTGCGCACACGCCTCTGTGCAGCAAAAAACGTGCATCTACCTACGCAAAGAATGTTCGACATCGAAAAGCTGCAATCACAACAGACAGCCAGAAGATTCGCCACTCGACTCTCACTCCTGCTCTCAGAGAGTACTGTCTAACAAACCGACATCCACGAACAATGGAGCAACATTTCTCGTTCTCTACGTACCGCCGCCGAAGAAGAAATCGGATTCCGGCGAGCCCGAAAAAACAATTGGTACGACGAAGAATGTCATGCTGCCGCAGAAAGAAAGGATGCCGCCTATAGAGCCACGCTGCGATCGGGCGCAACGCGAGCCATTTGGGATCGCTACAGAGAGCTGAAAAACTAAGAGAGACGTATTATCCGACAGAAGAAACGAGAGGGCGAAATACGTGAGTGCGAAGAGCTTGAGATGCTGGCCAATAGGAACAACGCCCGAAAATTCTACCAGAAAGTTCGGCGGCTTACAGAAGGTTTTAAGACCGGGGCGTTTTCCTGTAAGAACAAAGACGGCGAACTGGTGACTGACGTACAGAGCAATCTTAAATTATGGAGGGAACACTTCTCGAACCTATTAAACAGTGACAGCTGCGCATGTCACCGAGAAAGTGAAGATCCCAATACCTCAATCGTTGACGACGGAATTGTCGTTCCGCTACCCGATCATGACGAGGTGAGAACAGCGATAACGCGGCTAAAGAACAACAAAGCCGCGGGCGCCGACGGACTGCCGGGTGAGCTATTCAAACATGGCGGCGAGGAGCTGGTAAGGTGCATGCATCAGCTTCTATGCAAAATATGGTCGGATGAAAGCATGCCTGCCGATTGGAATTTAAGTGTGCTCTGCCCAATCCATAAGAAAGGCGATCCTGCAATTTGTGCCAATTGTCGCGGGATTAGTCTTCTAAATATCGCCTATAAGGTTCTAGCGAGCGTATTGTGTGAAAGGATGAAGCCCACCGTCAACCAACTGATTGTACCTTATCAGTGTGGCTTCAGACCTGGAAAGTCTACCATCGACCAAATATTCTCAATACGCCAAATCTTGGAAAAGACCCATGAAATGAGAATCGACACACACCATCTTTTCGTCGACTTCAAAGCTGCATTCGACAGTACGGAAAGGAGTTACCTGTATGCCGCGATGTCTGAATTTGGTATCCCCGCAAAACTAATACGGCTATGTAAGATGACGTTGCTCAACACCAGCAGCGCCGTCAGAATTGGGAAGGACCTCTCCGAGCTGTTTGATACCAAACGAGGTTTCAGACAGGGTGACTCGCTGTCGTGTGACTTCTTTAACCTGATGTTGGTGAGCATCGTACGAGCCGCAGAACTTAATCGCTCAGGCACAATTTTTTATAAGAGCGTACAATTGCTGGCGTATGCCGATGATATTGACATCATCGACCTTAACAACCGCGCTGTTAGTTCTGCCTTCTCCAAACTGGACAAAGAGGCAAAGCGAATGGGTCTGGTGGTGAACGAGGACAAAACGCAGTACCTCCTGTCTTCAAACAAACAGTCAGCGCACTCGCGTATCGGCACCCACGTCACTGTAGACAGTTATAATTTCGAGGTTGTAAAAGACTTCGTCTATTTAGGAACCAGCATTAACACCGATAACAATGTCAGCCCTGAAATCCAACGTAGAATCTCTCTTGCCAACAAGTGCTACTTTGGACTAAGTAGGCAAATGGGCAGTAAAGTCCTCCCTCGACGAACAAAACTAACACTCTACAAGACTCTCATCATGCCCGTCCTAACGTATGGCGCAGAAGCTTGGACGATGACAACATCCGATGAAGCGACGCTTGGAGTGTTCGAGAGAAAGATTCTGCGTAAGATTTTTGGACCTTTGCACGTTGGCAACGGCGAATATCGCAGACGATGGAACGATGAGCTGTATGAGCTTAACGACGACATAGACATAGCGCAGCGAATAAAGATCCAGCGGCTTCGTTGGCTGGGTCATGTCGTCCGAATGGATACAAACGCTCCGGCTTTGAAAGTATTCGATGCGGTGCCAGCTGGTGGTAGCAGAGGAAGAGGGCGGCCTCCTCTGCGTTGGAAAGATCAGGTGGAGAGGGACTTGGCTTCACTTGGTGTGTCCAACTGGCGCCGGTTAGCACGAGAAAGAAACGACTGGCGCGCTTTGTTAAACTCGGCCAAAATCGCGTAAGCGGTTATAGCGCCAATTAAGAAGAAGAAGCAGTTTCAAAGCCAAAGAATAGTTGCAAGATTAAAAAATACCTGAGACACATTTTCATTTAACAACTAAAATAGCTAATATGAGCAAAATATGTACTTTCTTCAAGTTTCTTCTGTTGCCAACTTTCTGAAAAACGTGAATTCACCGCGATGCGGTACAGAAACAAAAAGACAGCGACAGCGCGCAGAGGGTTTTGAGCAATAATATAAATTTGTATCAAAAAACGCATTACATAGTCATTTTAGTATACTTTTGGTGTTTACTTATTCAAGTAAATGGATGTATTAGTTTTTCTTTAAGAAATTTCTCTAAAATTTGCAATTTTTTTTTATGATTTCTAAAGATTACTTTATTTTTGCCAAAGAGCAACCGTGTGTACAGAAAATTGTGTTGTACTTACAACTTCACCACTATAAACTTGGTCCTTATAAAGGACTTTCACCACAGTTTGTTTACTGGATATACTGCGGTCAACATAATCAGCTGTATAAAAACCATTTGGTGAGTGGTCAACAATTTTAAAATGCGTTTTTCATTGTTTTTTTTTTTTTTGGGAAAAAATTTATAAAAATAAAATATATTGTGCGTGAAAATAAAAAAACGGTGGTTTCGTTGTTATTGTTAGCAATTTTAATGCACATTGTGAATTTTTCATGTTTTTTTGATTAAATTCATTACTTTTTAACTTATTTGAAATCAACTTATGCGGCCAAAAGAATTAGAAATTTAATTTCAACAATAGAAAAAAGAAAATTATATTACAAATATTTTCATCGCTTTATTTTAGAAATGCCACGCCCGCGAAGAAATGATAATGATCGTCGGTCGCGTAGAACCCAAAATAGATCAAATGAAAGGCAAAATCAATCAAAAGAAGAGCGAGAAATTCAAAACCAAAATCAAAGGGAACGTATAGCCAGATCACGTTCAGGCCATTCACCTGAAGAACGTATACAACGTAATGAGCAAGATAGATTAAAACAAACACATAAACAAAACACAAGGACAATCGCTGGAATTATGCGGAATTGACTTAGAATATCCATGCTTCTCCCACGGACAATTATACGAGTATGTATCATGTTCACGTGTAGGAAAGCCATCAGTTCTGTTTATTTATACCACAACTCAGGGCAAAACAAAAAATGTAGTTTACGAAAAGACTTTGCGTTAGTTTAAGTTTAAAATTAACATTAATTTTATATTGTAAAAAAAGAATAAATACTCATAGAGTGAATTTAAATCGATTGTTCATTATTCATTTCTAATTTTGATATGCCTAGCGAAGCAGGAAGAGGGTCCGCTAGTATGTGTATATTAATAAGCATTGTTTTGCTTGAATTCAATTCACATATTTATGTATATTTGCATATGCCATCTTCCTGTGTGCCTGGTAATGAAGCGTTTTGTATACAGAATTTTTTGATTTGTTTGAAGGGATATGGGCACCAAGTGTACATACGCACATACAAATATGTACATGAATATTCAAAAGAAATTTGTTTTAGCATTTGTGAGGCAGGAATTTGATCATTAGGTTATTTACATGAAATATAAGGCGATGCTCGTGAGGTAGGTTATGTTGCTTCAGTGCACACATATGTATGCCTGCAACACTATCTATACTAATATTATAAAGAGGAAAACTTTGTTTGTTTGTTTGTTTGTTTGTTTGTTTGTTTGTAACGAATAGGCTCAAAAACTACTGGACCGATTTTAAAAATTCTTTCACCATTCGAAAACTACATTATCCAGGAGTAACATGGATTACATTTTATTTTGGAAAAAAATAGGGTTCCGTAAGATATTTGGATTTTTCGGACACAAACTGAAAAAAATCTTATATATAAAATAAAGTCAACTTTTTGTGTGTGTTCGCTAACCGGCCGTGTCTGCACCGAATTGAACCAAACCTACACACAATGTTAAGAAGGTATTGAAGATGGTTTCCGTATAGTTTGGATACCTATTGGTGGATAGGGCTCGAGATATAGGTCAAAACATGGACCCGGGTAACCTTCGGATGTGTATGTACAATATGGGTATCAAATGGAAGCTGTTGGTGAATGCTTTAGTTCAGAGTATTTTTCATGCCGCTCAGTGACTAGGGTCTCGAGATAGAGACCAAAACGTGGACCCTAGAATGTGTTTGTACAATATGGATATCAAATGAAAGCTGTTGATAAGTGCGGGTAATTTTCATACCTATTGATGACTAGGGTCTGGAAATATATGCCAAAACGTGGACCCGCCGTGTCCTTGAACCGAATTAAACCAAACTTACACACATTGTTAAGTAGGTATTGAAGATGATTTCCGTATAGTTTGAATACCTATTGGTAGATAGGGTCTCGAGATCTAGGTCAAAACGTGGACCCGGGTAACCTTCGGACGTGTATGCACAATATGGGTATCAAATGGAAGCTGTTGGTTAATGCTTTAGTTCAGAGTATTTTTCATGCCGCTTCGTGACTAGGGTCTCGAGATAGAGACCAAAACGAGGAGCCTAGAATGTGTTTGTACAATATGGATATCAAATTGAAGCTGTTGGTGAATGCCTTAGTACAGAGTATTTTTCATGCCGCTACATGACTGGGGTCTCGAGATATAGGTCAAAACGAGGACCCGGGTAACCTTTGGTTGTGTATGTACAATATGGGTATCAAATGAAAGCTGCTTTAATACGGGGTAATTTTCATACCTATTGATGACTAGGGTCTCGAAATATATGGCAAAACGTGGACCCGCCGTGTCTTTGCACCGAATTAAACCAAACTTATGCACATTGTTAAGTAAGTATTGAAAATGGGTTTCGTAAAGTTTGGTTGTAATTCGGAGCAGTGGCAACGGGTACAGCGTTCTTTTGAGCCAGCCATAATGTCGCTTACTTTTTTAACGCTTGGGGCGGAACTGAACTGTCAAATTGACAGTGTGAGTTACAATGTGTCAATATTTCTTTCTGATTTGGATGCCATAAGGAAAAAACGTAAGTGCAACATGTAAAAATTGTTTGTGAATTTTTTTGGAGTGGATTTTGGAACAGTGAATAATTTCTTACGAAATTTGAGAATTTAATGTGAAATCCGAATGAAATTATGTGTTCGTGGAAAAAACAATTTTTTTCGTTTTTTTTTTTTTGAAAAATATAAATGGACTAGCAAACCCGGCCCCCTTCGCTGGGCACACTAAAATAGAATAGATATGGTTTAGAACAGAAAATATATGATTTTCATATTATTTATTTCTTTATTCTTTATTCAAGCGCTTTGGCATAAACAATATTTTTTGTTTTTCTATTTGTTTTTGAGTAAATCTATACTAATATTATAAAGAGGAAAACTTTGTTTGTTTGTTTGTTTGTTTGTTTGTTTGTAACGAATAGGCTCAAAAACTACTGGACCGATTTTAAAAATTCTTTCACCATTCGAAAACTACATTATCCAGGAGTAACATGGATTACATTTTATTTTGGAAAAAAATAGGGTTCCGTAAGATATTTGGATTTTTCGGACACAAACTGAAAAAAATCTTATATATAAAATAAAGTCAACTTTTTGTGTGTGTTCGCTAACCGGCCGTGTCTGCACCGAATTGAACCAAACCTACACACAATGTTAAGAAGGTATTGAAGATGGTTTCCGTATAGTTTGGATACCTATTGGTGGATAGGGCTCGAGATATAGGTCAAAACATGGACCCGGGTAACCTTCGGATGTGTATGTACAATATGGGTATCAAATGGAAGCTGTTGGTGAATGCTTTAGTTCAGAGTATTTTTCATGCCGCTCAGTGAATAGGGTCTCGAGATAGAGACCAAAACGTGGACCCTAGAATGTGTTTGTACAATATGGATATCAAATGAAAGCTGTTGATAAGTGCGGGTAATTTTCATACCTATTGATGACTAGGGTCTGGAAATATATGCCAAAACGTGGACCCGCCGTGTCCTTGAACCGAATTGAACCAAACTTACACACATTGTTAAGTAGGTATTGAAGATGATTTCCGTATAGTTTGAACACCTATTGGTAGATAGGGTCTCGAGATATAGGTCAAAACATGGACCCGGGTAACCTTCGGACGTGTATGTACAATATGGGTATCAAATGGAAGCTGTTGGTTAATGCTTTAGTTCAGAGTATTTTTCATGCCGCTTCGTGACTAGGGTCTCGAGATAGAGACCAAAACGAGGAGCCTAGAATGTGTTTGTACAATATGGATATCAAATTGAAGCTGTTGGTGAATGCCTTAGTACAGAGTATTTTTCATGCCGCTACATGACTGGGGTCTCGAGATATAGGTCAAAACGAGGACCCGGGTAACCTTTGGTTGTGTATGTACAATATGGGTATCAAATGAAAGCTGCTTTAATACGGGGTAATTTTCATACCTATTGATGACTAGGGTCTCGAAATATATGGCAAAACGTGGACCCGCCGTGTCTTTGCACCGAATTAAACCAAACTTATGCACATTGTTAAGTAAGTATTGAAAATGGGTTTCGTAAAGTTTGGTTGTAATTCGGAGCAGTGGCAACGGGTACAGCGTTCTTTTGAGCCAGCCATAATGTCGCTTACTTTTTTAACGCTTGGGGCGGAACTGAACTGTCAAATTGACAGTGTGAGTTACAATGTGTCAATATTTCTTTCTGATTTGGATGCCATAAGGAAAAAACGTAAGTGCAACATGTAAAAATTGTTTGTGAATTTTTTTGGAGTGGATTTTGGAACAGTGAATAATTTCTTACGAAATTTGAGAATTTAATGTGAAATCCGAATGAAATTATGTGTTCGTGGAAAAAACAATTTTT
The DNA here is from genome assembly GCA_037575425.1 of Anastrepha fraterculus. Taxonomy (NCBI): domain Eukaryota; kingdom Metazoa; phylum Arthropoda; class Insecta; order Diptera; family Tephritidae; genus Anastrepha; species Anastrepha fraterculus. Next base: position 14,626 of record JAYXIM010019083.1, read on the forward strand.
TTCGTTTTTTTTTTGAAAAATATAAATGGACTAGCATTCCCCAGTGGGCTTCGCACCACCACACATAAAATGTTTTTGTATTATTATTATTTTGTGGTCATCGGTGGGCATCAGATCGAGTGCCACTCTTGACCACTGTCACCTAATTCATTGTGTTGATGGAACATTGCTCTTGCAATTCAGTTCACGATTGATCTTCTCCGTATTCGTCGGAAATTGCACAGCGCTGATCTAATCATCACTATTCTCATCACCAATAAAATACATTTGCAAAAATTGATGGTCACCATCTGGGAATAGTAGCAAAGACCCAGCTCATATGGTATATTTGACCTTGAATCTGTAAAGTTCGAGAAATATATGTAGATAACGGATCTGAATTTTTAAAAACATCGAACACAGGGACGGCACATAAATTAAATATGATATTGTTTATTCCAAACGAAGTAATAACCTTAAACGTCTGCATAAATCCATCTCTTTATAATATTTGTAGCTCCAAAAGATGTCATTTGAAATCATGAATTGTATTTTCTTAATGTTTAGAGGAAATGCTTCGATGCAAAGTTGGTGAATTTCCAAAAACCAATAAATGCAAAGGTTCTGAGCGGATGTTCTATGCATCACCGGCAATTTGACTTCTCACCACCAGCACTGCACGGTACGCAGGCGTGTTTAGTTTCTGAATTTAATACGCCAGGTAACAAGTATATTTAGAAACAGTTTGGCTAATGTAGCGGTACTGTTTTGCAGTCAAGAGACGCATCCATTTGACGTATATCGGTGTGCTTTGACGACACCAAGACGGTTTCTTCATGCTTCTACTATTAACATCAGGCTTCTTCTAGTTGTTGTTGTGGTTTGCTTAATTCACCATACGATCTTCTTCTAAATTTTGTGACCGTATAAATGTCATAACTCAGAACGGCTGCACCGATTTCAATCAAACTTGCATAAACCCACTCTTCAAAGATTATAGGAATAACTTGAAATAACCCAGGATCAGCAGGTGTGGTTAGAATTTTAGTTGATATAAGGCTATCGATTTGATCCGGAGCTATTATACCAGCCAAATTAGTATAAGT
>JAYXIM010019084.1:0-15700 GCA_037575425.1 Anastrepha fraterculus
CGATATAAAGGGTGGCGAAAAATTAACCATTCAACTTTTTACTAAAAAAAAAAAATTAGTTTGAATGACGGAAATCTTTATTTTGACCCTTACGTGCTCCATTGCTTGTCTGTTTGTATGCTGCAGCTGTCTAGCTCACAAGTGTCAAATATGATTGCCCTAGGACGATATTTGCAAATATTATAAATCTTTCCATAATTAGTACATAGATGTCTCTAGGAGTCTTTTTAAACCTTCCCAAATGTCTTGATTTTTTCGTCTGTCATCTGTCAACAACATTGTTTGTTATGTTTCATTCAACAATGAATTTTTGTCGCTCTTAAAAATGTCGAATTTCTTGCCTTCAAACTACGATTTGCGGACATCGTGGATTTTTTGTTATCAATTGAAGAAAAACGCTTCTCAAGCTCATCAAATGCTTATGGTGGACATGCTCTAATTAGAGCACAGTGCTTCAGGTGGTTTGAAAAATTCCGAAGTGGTGATTTTAGCGTGGAGAACGAGGACCGTGGACGGCCACCGAAAAAGTTTGAGGACGCCGAATTGCAAGCATTGTTGGATGAAGATGATGGTCAAACGCAAGAAATGATGGCCGAGCAGTTGGGAGTAACCCAAAACACCATTTCCAAACGTTTGAAAGACACGGGCATGATTTGAAAGGTCGGAAGATGGGTGCCGCATGAACTGACTGAAAGGCAGCAAGAGAACCGAAAAACCACTTGAGAAATGCTGCTCTCCCGGTTCAAAAGGAAGTCTTTTTTGCATCGAATCGTTACGGGTGATGAAAAATGAATGTATTTCCGCCCGGCCACAAGCCAAAAACAACGGCCAAACCAAATCGCTTCGGCCGCAACGCAATGCTGTGTGTTTTCTGGGATCAGCGTGGTACGAGCTATTAAAACTAGGTGAAACAGTTGACGGTGCACCCTACCAACGACAATTGGCCGATTTGAACAGCGTTATACGCCCAGAATATACCGATCGGCCTCACATAGTAATTTTTCTTGATGACAATGCACCGCCACAGCGAACAAGAGCGACCCGGGAATTGGTGGAGACGTATGGTTGGGAGCCGCTGGTGCATGCAGCTTACTCACCAGACTTGGCGCCTTCCGATTATCATTTGTTTGCATCGATGGGCCACGCACTTTGCGAGCAGCGCTTCAATTCTCGCGACCAAAAACGGTAAATTTTCTTGGCGCACATCCACAAATTGCCTGAGAGATGAGAAAGATGTGTCGCTGGCGATGGCTATTATTTTGAAGATTAAATTTGTAACCATTTTTGGTATATATAATTGACGCGTACACCCTTTGTGTCGTGCGTCTTGATCTTGTTCCACAAATGGAGGAACCTACAGTTTCAAGCCGACTCCGAACGGCAGATATTTTTATGAGGAGATTTTTCATAGCAGAAATACACTCGGAGGTTTGCCATTGCCAGCAGAGCGTCAACCGCTATTAGAAAAACGTTTTCTTAATTTTGGTGTTTCACCGAGATTCGAACCTATGTTCTCTTTGAAAATTCCGAATGGAAGTCACGCACCAACCCAATCCGCTACGGCGGCCACCCATTTATTCTATTAGCAACAGTAATACATCATACTTAGTTTTAGTTTGTCAAAATAGTTTTTGTATGTATCTGCAATGCAATTCGCTGCAGTCTTTTATGGGATCAATTGGTAGGTTGTGGTGTAAGTCTTCATTTGTTATATACCAGGGTGCATTTACGATAGTCCTTAAGATTTTTGATTGAAGTCGCTGAATTATTTGTATATTTGATTTGCATGCTGTCCCCCATAGTTCTATGCCATATCTCCAGATGGATATTATCGTTGTCTTATATAAATATTAGTAGTTTGTTGTATATTCACAGCTTTGAGTCCTTGTTGAGTAGCCAACACAGTTGTCTGAATCTGTTTTTTACTTCGTTTCTTTTTTGGATTATGTGGTCCTTTCACGTCAGTTTTGCGTCAATGAACATGCCCAGGTATTTGGCTTTTGTGTTTTGAGTGATGACTGTGTTATTAATTGCTATCGTAGGATGGTCATGTTTGCGGTTGGTATACCTATATTACTTGGACCGTTTTGTCTGTGTTTACTTGGATTCCCCATTTTGCAATCCAAGTCAACATTGTGCCAATTAGATTTTCTAGCTTCAATGAAGCGACATTTATATACCTATCAGACGTAATTAATACTATGTCGTCGGCGAAAGTAGCAATCATGCTGTCGTCATTTGGGTAGGGAATGTCATATGTGTAAATTATATACAGCAATGGTCCCAGTACGCTGCCTTGTGGTACTCCGGCATCCATTCTTAATACCTCCCTGCATTCGTCGTGATGTTTAACATAGAAGTACCGGTCGCTTAGGTAACTTCGCAGTAATAGATAGTAGTCAAGTGGGAATATTTGTTTTAACTTATATAGTAGTCCTGGGTGCCATACGCTGTCAAAAGTCTTCGCTACATCGAGATAAGTTGCGACAGAGTAGTTTTTCTTGTCAATTTCATTTACGATTTTGTTAGTTACTCAGTGCACTTGTTGAATGGTCGAATGTTTATGTCGGAGTCCAAACTGGTGGGAGGGAATTATGTTCTTCACTTGTATGATGGGGTCAGGACGATAATGGATCAAGTTCTCAAATAGTTTTGACAGAATTAGTAAGAGGCTTACATGGTAGGTCTATATGATGATGGTTTACTGGTGTCTCTATTTGGTTTCGGCAATGCTTTTATTTCTGAAACTTTCCATGGAAGGGGAAAATATTTTGGTCTAATGGATGAGTTAAAGGTGTTTCTTATGGATATAATTCCATCATCATGTAGTTATTTTAATATTTGTCCATTGATTTTGTCATATCAAGGAGATTTTTTGTTGTTTATGGCTTTGATTTTGCGTCGATTTCCGTCCGGAGTTACTCTCTTGATTGGTTTGTTGGCTGTGTCAGATGTAGCAGACAGGTTATAATTTTGAGACTCCTTTCGATTTGTGAATGTCTTTTTGAAGTGTCTGGCGAGCAGACTAGCTTTTTCTAGTGGCGTTTTGGCCCATGTGTTGCTTTCGTTTAACAAAAAAAATTGTATTTTATTCTACATAAGTTTTATTAGCTTCTGTGGTTTTCGTTTAGTTTTTATTTTATGTGATATTTAAATTTATATTTCTTCTAGCCCAGTTTTTTTTACTTCATGTGCTTTTCAATAATTTATTTTTATTAATTTTTTTTATTTTATGTGGCTCCGTTAATTTACTGTTGTTTTTCATTTTTGTTTTAAATAAATATTTTTAATTTATTTTATTTATATTGTATATATTTTTAATTTTATTTATTTATTTTTCTTTTCATTTTATTAAATTTTTTTCATTCCTGTGGTACTTTTTTTTTAACTTTAAAGTTGTATATATTTTTGTAATAGTTTATCGATATTTTAAATTTGTTTATTTTATTTTACATCACTTCACTTCTGAAGTAAAACATGCTAATGCTATATTTAAAGTATACTAACTACAGGGTGATCCATACTCACTATGCTTGAACCACAATCCTATTAAAATAAACTCCAGGGCTAGCTTGACAGTAGTACATTTCGTAAATCCACCAGTACATTTTCATTGTTGTCTACATTAATCTCACCAGAGGCTACTTCTATTTCAGTTTTAACTAATGAATTGTGTCTGAATAGTTGGAGCAATATTTAACCTTAACGTCGTCTACAAAAAGTGCCTACACAAAATATTTGTCACAGATTCTAGGCGGTCAGTTGACATCTAAATTTCGGCTGATTATTCGATTTTCGAAGACATTTATTAAAATTCTAATGTAAAGTTGGTTGGTTGTGTGGCAAGTAACGTCGTCCTGTTGAGACTAAGGGTCATCTGTGTCAATCATCTTAAATTTTTGGAAAAAATCGGTTAATCACGCTATCCATTAACTGTCAGGACGACTTCTTACATATTTTCGGAAAACAAAGACTGGTCCAATGATGTTGCTCTACCACAAGTCGTACCAAATAGTCAAAGGTAGATAATGCATCGTCTTCTCAATAATACCATGTGGATTTTCCGACACCCAAATGTGATAAATTTGTTTCTTATCATAGGCGCCGGGACTAGAATGAGCTTTAGCTGAAAAGATTTTAATTTAAAAATGCTCAACTGCAACCAAACGCTCTTCAGTCTAACTTGTACCTCATTGTGGCAGCGGTAAACGACAAATTTTGTAAATCCTGACTTTTCTGAATTTCTAAAACATCACTGAGCTGAAAAGCTCTTTGTAGTGCAAATATTATTTTAAGTCAAATAATCTATCCTGTGGCACCGCCGTAAATTAATTAGCAGCACAATGAATATGTCATCCTCTGTAGTATTCAGCGTGTAACAAAGGTTTATCTTCAGCAGAGTCTCCATTTTAAGCACTCTAAATACCGCCTCATAGGCTATTGCCATCGCTCAGACCTTTAAGCCGCTGTTCACAAGAGTGACTCTCTGTTGCATATTAGAGCTGATATTTTCTGGCAGCCTTTGTGCTGATTTACAAGTAAATGAAATCCAACACCATTTTATGTGGCTGCTTGTTTGAGGGCACGAAAAGCTCCCAATTGTGATGTCCACCTCCGGAACCTATCCCTCTTAGTTGTCGCATTTTAGATTGGAAAGTGCACCGGAGTTATTGATTTTCCTTTCCAAACAAAAGAACTCTACACAAAGCACCTTACACCCCAAATGAGTCAACCGTTGGCTATGCACTTTTGGTCATCCATCATTGCTTTCATGGCGACACATAAAGTGTCCAAAACCAATTAGTCCGTTGAACTATTCAAATTCACTCAATTAAAGAATATCGAATGACGAATAAAGAAAGAACTTTCTTTACGAGCTAGAAAAAAAAACACAAATAATAGTAAAAACGAACTTCAAAGACATTCACTCGGGAAGAAAGAAGTTTTACCAATTAAAAAACTGATCGTCTAACGAAACAATCAAAACTAAACGAAACGAAACAAACACAAATGCAAAGTGAAATGTGCGTATAAATTGTGGTGGATTGATCATCACCGCAACAAGGCCCTTCACAACGTCATTGACATTTAAATGAATTCGAACGAAATGAGCCAAATCAAATTGCAGACAACAACAGGCGGTTTTAGTGGTGCCATTCCAACTGTGAACTGAAACTGCTGCCGATCAGCTGGAGTGGAGGGCCAATTGAAATAAATAAATAAGAAATTGGGTATAAAAAAAAATATTCCAAAAAAAAAAATATATACAACAAAAAGTTTATAGAGCTTCGGACAAACGCACTTTGCGGTCTTTCGTTACGCTTGTTCCAATTTCAGTGTTGGCCCGATTTTTACGCGTATATGTTCACTTGCATATGTATCTGTGCACTTATGATTTTTGAGCTTTGGAATGTTCTTAATTGTTTGAACGCGTTAAACGAGCCGTAGGGCTAACACCAGCTAACGACAATCTCTGAACTCACAATACTTGCGATGGTGTGTGTGTGTGTGGAAAATGGATATGTAGACTATCAAAAGGCAGTATTCGTATGTGGATACCCAGCATACATTTGCTATCGTGGAAAAATATTTTGTAACTCTTAATAGCGATGATTTCAGAGGCAGAGTCGTATTTTTACTGAACGCATAAGTGATATTCATTCTAAGAATTTTCCTATCTTGAAAAGAGTCCTCAACAAAAATGATTTACAAGAGACTTTTCATAAAGGGTCTTCGTAAATTTCTACGAAGACTCAAGGATAGTGGGTAGGTCTACATACCTATGTGTCATGGTAGACTACTCAAAAATTTGTGTTTTAAATATTTTTAATATTTTTTTGTTAATATAGGGTGTTTTTTTAGAGGTTAGGTTTTCAAGATGAAATAAAACGTATATAATTTAATGTTATGGCCAAGAATTTAGCTTTATTATAAAGATAAGGGTTTGCCATTATGTTTTAAAAATGATACCCATTCAACCAAAAGTGAGCTTCATCGCTGAACAAAATTTTCTTCGATGCGTCGCGCGAACCGAACCATTATTTTCGTAATAAATTTGCACGATTTGCAATCGTTGTTCAGGTGTAAGTCTCTATTATGAAATGGCAAACCAAACTGAGCATAAATCAAGTGACAGCTGTCAAAAAGACCATCTACGATAAAAGTAGTGCCAACTTGAAAACCTAACCTCTAAAAAAAACACCCTATATTATATAGTCTACTATGACACTTACGCAAGATTCACGGGCTTGTAAAAAGATCTTCGATCTTCTTTTTTTGATGAGTCGAAAATTCATGCCTATAAAGATTACGAAAAATTCTTCCTTTTTCAATAGAATTGACTTGCTCTTACTCGGATTTAAAAAAAAAACACAAAAATAGTGAACAACTCTATTGTGTTGTTCCTCAAGTCGAATCGAAAGGCAAAACATCCGGAAAATATTTTTTGGATTATTTTGTTAGTAGACCTAAGGCTCAAGGATCCTCAAGCGCAAAGCACGTCAAGTTGACCTCCAAATTTGTTGAAGGCATTCTATATTCACAGTAGCATAAATTGTACACAACCAAGGGGAGGAAATTTTGACAGCTTGATGCGATTCAAAATTTTTTTGTTTTTTTTGTGCAAGCCTTTTGTCCTTGAATTTTAGGTCAAATAATTGCCGTTTTAAGAGAAAACAAAATGCGGGTGTTTCATGGGAATTGTTGTATTTTTTGGATTATCTGATTTAATTTAAATTAAAAAACCTTAATTTTTTCGGAACTTTTAAGTAATTATTCTCAAAATTTCAGAATTTCAGAAATTTAGAAATTTAGAATTTTTCTTTTAAAAGATACCCAACTTTTTATGGAGAGATAGATTTCATTATTGAATTTTGATCTTAACGTCAGGATGCGCACGTCTGTTCCCTTTGAATTTAAAGTCAAATAATTGCCGGTTTAGGATAAAACAAAATGAGAGATTTCCACGGGCATTTTTCTAAAATTTGACATTTCTGATTTTTTAGCTCAGTACGAATGACTGTTGAGAATTTTTCCGTAGAAATGATACCCAACGTTTTATAGATTTCATTTCATGATTGAATTTTGAGCTTGAATGCCTTCTTCCGTCGCAACGCGGCACAATTGATCAACGTACAGTTATTAGAAAAAGCTAAGCACTGTGTTGTATATTTATATATTTTTTCTATGTTTTGCTTTTCTGTACAATTTCACCGCAATCAAAGCGATAAAGTTTTTGAAAGCGCAACCTTGACGTGTTTTCCCCAAATAAGAGTTGTGGTTGCATTAATTTTTGAAGTGCTCTTCCAGTGGTCTCCCAAATGCTAGTTGGGTAGAAATTCTCGTATCCACATTCATATTCATATAATTGTCTAATAACGTAGGTATGTGTGAATGCTACTAAAGGAATTTTCGAGGAATGCGGCAGTGGCGGCAGATTCATTCGTAAAGTGAATGGAGAAATGTGAAATTTCTTTGTTTTGTTTCAGATGCCGTAAAGCTTTATTTTGACAAAGAAAAAGAAGGACTATGAACAAGAAATACTCAATGCTATTAAAGGACGCATATAATATTTCCGTTAGCAGGACGAAAAGATAATGTGACCTCAAGGGTATTCAGTATTCTACAATAAGTCTCCGGATTTAATTGCCAAGACACATTCAGCCTCCTTAATGAATACCAAAAGGTGCTTAATAAACGATATTTTTCCATCTTTCCCGAAGCAGACAGACTACAGCCCCAATTCTCTCATTTTTGCAGGAAAACCCACTCATCTGCCCCGCAGTTTCCAGCCATGTCACTGGGACCAAATACCCAGGTAAGCCCTAATATGGTACATGGGCGGAAAGACACAGGCCTGACATATAAAGGGCTTTTCAATAAGGGCGGGTAGATGTTGAAATGGAATAAAATGACGTTTGCTGTGTGGCACGTAGCGCCGTCCTGCTGGAACCACATGTCGTCTAGGTCCATATGGTTCAATATGGGCCATAAGAAATTGGGAGGGCCACCACGTCTACCGAAAAATGGGCGCAATGCGCGCAACGTTTGCGTTAATGAACACTCATTTTGGTAATAAAGTTTTATCATTTGAACGTGCTGTTCAATCGTGTAACTTGCCATGATGATTTGGCATAAGCAACTGAATAATAAACAAAATATTTGACAGATGTCACCAAAACAAAATGGCTGCCACAGGGCGCCAAAATGGACCCGCGCCAATTGAAAACCCCTATAGATGGCAAGAGTTTTATTGAATTCACCTCTTTTTCAGTTAGTACTACTCTTAAAAAGTTCATTAGCTCGGGAGTTATTTATTATTTTCAAATCACTGGATCAATAAGAATTTCGTATTTTAATTTTACTCTGCTTCTATGGAGGACTCCGCTGCATCAGAACCAACAATAAAACGATGGTTGGCTGACTTCAAAAGTGGTCGAAGAGATACCGATGATACACAGCGCAGTGATGTCCAAATGAGGCGGTAACTCCAGAAAACATCAAAAAAATTCACAAAATATTTTTGAGTGATCGAAAAGTCAAGTTGCGTAAAGATATCAAAGGAACCTTTTGTCTACCATATATCGCAGGAGCATTTGACTATGATAAAGCTTTGTTCAAAGTGGCGTTTGTTCACTGTTGACCAAAAACAAAACAACGCACTGTGTCACAAGTCAATCAAAACTCACTCAATCAATTGAACTTCGAACTGCTCCCACATCCGCCGTATTTGTCAGATTTGGCGCCCAGCGACTACTGCCTGTTCGCAGGCTTAAAAAATGCTCGCCGGTAAGAAATTTCGTTCGAATGAAGAGATTATCGCTGAAACTGAGGCCTATCTTGAGGCAAGTGATAAATCGTTCTATAAAAGTGGTATTGAAATGTTAGGGCAGCGCTGGAATGATTGCGTCATTCTTGAAGAAAATTCCGTTGATGTGTTATGTCAAAGAATTCAAATGCGATCGAAAGAGCAGACAAGCATTCACTAACAGGTAGTCTGATCGACATTGTATTTCTGCCTAAAATTGAGTTTGCTTTTGGTTCCCATTGAAGTAGATACTTTGAAGACCTGGAAGCCAAATTTTTGTTCAGCATATTTTTTTCCCGCTACTCTTTGTTACTCCCTTAAACTTAATTAATATCAATGATTTTCAAATTATAAAAAATTTTATCAGCATTAATTTTTCGCCAAAATTTGCGACTTGTTAAAAGACAATTTTTGGATTAAATGTAGATATAAAGGCATTGCTGATATCGCCAAAGCCATGATTTCCAAGACTGAATCAGACCCTTCATTGCTGGAGACGAGACGTAGGTTTAAGAGTATGACACGCAGCCCAGACAACAGGCGAGTGAATGAAGAGCTCCGAATGAACCAAAGCCAAACCAACCACGTAATTTTCAGTCAAAAAGGAAAGCGATTTTTACTGGTTTTATGGATTATGTAATGGTATTGAACACCACAAAGTTTTTCGAGAAGGTCAGATAGATAATAGGGACAATGGTAATATTTGGGTTTACGTGAAGCACTTCGCCAAAACAGAAATGATTTGTGGGAAACAACGAATCTCATCCAACAGCCTTCGAATTCACCTGGTATGACTCCTTGCAATTTGCTTTTTTTGTTTGATGGAGTCACAAAACGACTACGCAAAACGCGTTTCAACAGCTGACAGAAAGTAATAGGAACATCGAAGACGGCACTGACGGCTATACCGAAAATAGAGTTCCAAAAATGTTTCGAGAGCTGGATCAAACGCTGGCGTAAGTGCGTTGCAGTTGATGGGGAGTACTATGAAGGCGATAATATCCATTGTGAGGACTAAATCTATATATCAAAATTTCGGAATATATTCCAGGAAGTTTTTGTTAAAGAACTTTTCACCCGGAAATACTACAGCAACCGTTACAGGCCAGCACAACTTTAGCGGCACTTATCCAACCGCGTATGCCTCAAATTCGCCAGTGCCCCTTTCCAATAATTTCTACTAATATACTAATGCACCATCCACATACCACAAATCTTAGATTTTGTTATTTTTTCTCCATTGAGGTCACCTGCGAGTGTAGATATGTAAAGCTCTTCGGATGAATTTGCAAAAAGATGAAATCAAAACAGAGACAACAAAAAAATGTGTGCTGGTTTTTAACCTTTGTTTTCTTTCATAACATTAGCCATATTTTGAGTTTTCATCCTCGGGCACTTTTAGATAGCCATTTACATACACACACACACACATACGTATGCATCTGAGAAATGTCTGCTTTCAATTGCTTCAGTTTTTTGCTCACCTACAGCTGAATGCCAATAAATTTATCATTTTTGTGGCAGCCAGATGAGGCAAATTAAGTACAATGAATAAGGTGTGAAATGTTTGCGTTTTTGTGCGCTGCATGAAAGAAAGTACGCAAAGACACACACACACAGGCACATAAACTATTGAAAAGTCGTATGCTTTTAACAAAGTTGCGAATCACAGTTACATCTGCACTTATATAAAAATTATTATTATATTTGTCTTCATCTGCATATGTATGTGTGTGTGTGCCTTGCTTGCGGTTAGAAAAAAAGTGTATGGAGTTGGCAGCTACGTGCGTAACTGCGGTTGTTGCTGATCGCAATAAATGAAGCTACTTGACTTTTGTTCATAGAAAAGATGTTGATTTTGAAAAGGGAAACCAATCATCTTTACGCTTTGCATCAAACACCGGGTGACGCTGGGTAGTAATTCTGAGTAAGCAAAAACTTATTTATTTTTAGTTTTGCTCTAAATGTTTGCCTGAGAAAAAGTAATAAAATTAGCAAGCGTTTGTCTATGCATGAAAATTTACTGACCATTGGTGCCAGGACTAGGAGCAGAGCTGGGATACTCTTGCGGAGTTCTTTTGTAAGTCGTGCTGGACCCTATGAAGCTTTTCTACAGTCATCTCGGGAGGCTATTCCATTATTATTAGCTCATTCGCCACTTCCGTGAAAGACTTTGTCAAGAACGAGTGCCTACTTCCTCCTATGAGAACCATCCTTTAATCATCTCGAGAGGCTGTTCCATTATTATTAGTGGAAAGAGCTCCTTCGCCTTTTCTTTGGAAGTCTTTGTCAAGAACGAGTGCCTACTTCCTCCTATGAGAACCATCCTTCAGTCATCTCGAGAGGCTATTCCATTATTATTAGTGGCAAGAGCTCCTTCGCCACTTCTTAGTTCCTTTCCTTTTCCATTTCGTCGGCTTTATCTCCAATGCCTATCTCTCCTGGAGCATAACTGGCCCCACGTGCTGCCAAGATATAGTGTGGAGATGTAGGCTTTAACTCCTCCTAGTGTTGAGCTGTTTCGTGAACTTTAGTAAATTGCCGATGTTTTGCTCTCAATGAGATGAATAATACTGAACCAAGATAGCCAATTCATATTCTGCAAAAAGATGGACAGCGACGCTAAGGGTACACCGGAGTTCTCTTTGCACTGTTTTCATAAGGAACTGTGCATATCTCACTTGTGTGGCATTGGAATGTAGAGTCCTGAAATCTCACCTTCTTCTTCTTCTGTTTTTACTTGGTGGACGCGATAACCGCTGGATTTTGGCTGAATTCAACAAAAAGCGCCATTCTCCCCTTGTAAGTATTAAATAAAATTGCAAGTTTTTGCAATCTATAAGCAAGGAGTTGTTGCAGCTTCAAAGTGATCACTTGAAGATGATCACGTCAAGATGATAATGCTGAACCTAACTCAGCTCTAAGGCAGTTAAGAAAGGGATTGAGTGTAAACCGTGATGGCCGATAAGAGTCCTGTACGGTTTTGGTCCTCATATTCCCCTCTATTCCGCCTTTTTCAGCCACCCAATAGGTTGTGGCTTTCTGTTAATAAAAATCTCATGCAGTCGTACCTTGGCTCACCATCCCCCATGCCAAGGCGAATGACCCATCTCAGCTAATACCCCTTTAATATTGTAGCTACCTGGTTGTCAAGGGTCATATTCAGATGAGAATGAAGAGTAGTGACTTTAGCTGCCAACTCAGCAGATTTGGTTGCGTTAAAGATCTCATTTTGGGAAATGGCGCAGTTATTCGCGAGAAGGTATGACTGTTGAATATCAAGCTCTGAATGGCTTAAAGCGGCACCCATTTCCTTTTGAACCGACTGCGGTAATTGAATCGAAGTGCTCACCTCCAACCAACTTGATCAAATATCATAAGTTGGATCATTTTTAAGCTTGACTGAAGAACGTAGAGCCCTCGTTCACGTTCAGTCCTCGTAGTATACTGTGGTCAAAGAAACGTTTTGTCAGTTTCGGCGGTTACTTTGGGGACAGACTTCTGCACTGTACTTTCGATAGTAGTTCTCCCGCAAACCAACTTTCTTGAGATGGTCGACGTGCTCCATTTCGATTACATAATCAAGTCACTTCGTTAAAACTTTATTAACAGCTCCTGATATTTTTCTAGTATCAGACGTAAAGGTGGCTCTTTTTGGTATCCCGCCTCTTGGGATGCCTCCTGCCCCTTCTAAGATGGTTGCTTTGACTTAAGCCTCTAAAGTATCGATACTGTCAGGAATGAGGGGCTCTACCAGTGTCTTGGACATTTCTATGTTTCCAAACGCGAGTCTCTTTGGCGACTGGCCAAAATGTCGTTAGAAACTTGGCAAGAATCTTCTGGGGGCTGGACGGCTCAGTAGTCTCACCAATGTTTTCGCACCCGCACTGCAAGTAGTTTGACATTTTTTGTACAGATCAACATTTTTATAAATACCTCATTTTCTGTTTTATAGACTTAAAAACCTAAAACAAAAAACGTAATAAATGTATGTGTCCTTGAAAGATTGGTTAATCCCAGCTGAACTATTCGGATTACACTCAACTTTTATTGAACCTTTACAACCAGGGAAGCTGGTTGGTCCTTTTCTTAGATTTGAAGCCACGATGATTTAGCTCACATGATTTAATGTTTATTTCATTGACGCAAAAACTTTAAGGACAACAGAGCACCAGCCTATTTGCCTCTGTTCTGGTGGCAAATCTTGCCCTCCTCATAAACTCTAGTTAGCCTGTTTTGCCAGCAACCCTCTTCTGGTGTTTGACTGGTGCCACTGATGTAGTCCTTAGTACCTCCCCTAACATCGACTTTAAATGTGTTAAAGAAGATCAGAATAGGAAAAACAGAAAGCTGGTCCTCATCCACCTCCAACTGCCGTTTTTGCCTTCTGAGCTAACGTTAGCTCGCAGTTCAGTTCAGCAACATGGTCTCAGATATCAAGCACCTCTCTCCTCTGCAACAACTTTAGATTGCTACACCCTTCTCCTCTGCTCTCATAGAAAACAATGTCGTTCATCGCCCGCTGCATTGCCCAGTGTGTGCCCGCGCTACACCCGTAAGCGTTTCTAGGAGGCAGAGAGTAGCATTTACAGGCCAACTCGCTATATTCCATAAAAAATGAAGATCGGAAGAAGAATACTTGCTTTTATTGATCCCAATGGAATAAAATTGTGGATATGCCTAAAATTTAAGCGACGGCAGTGATTCTAGCTGGCTTCAATTTCCGGGTGGAAAGCATAGCATAGACAAAAAATACTTCCATATCTCCATAAAAATAAATGAATAATTTATACGACAGCTGCCAGACTCAGCTCGTCAAAATCGGTCACAAAAACATCCAATTGCTTCAGGGCTGCAGGTATTTGGTCTGGTAGTTATTGTCGAAGTCATCGGAAGCGTAAACCCTCTACTGTTTTGAAAGGAGTCGCCATCAGTTAATGCGTGTAATGACTAGCGCGCTTAGTTGGATCGCACAAATTTGCTTATACAGCTACAGCGACGGATACTGAAAGCTGTTTAAAGATTGAGATGCTAGCGAATTTCTCGAATGTTTTATTTTTGCCAAGCGATTTTTTAAATATTTATTTATTTATTTATTTGTTTATATAAATAGTACATAGTAAGACTAAGGTATTTTAATAGTACTTCAACAATATTATAAGCAACTGGAATATTTTTAACACACAAGTTTCTTAATCTAAATTTTACACCAGTTCATTTACGAATTAATCCAATATATCAATCTAATAATGAGTTCCACACTTTAATAGCGTTAATGAAAAATAATCTAGATGATGGTAGGTAATTAAATTTTGGAACGATGAATTTGTTGTGTCTGCGAGACCTTACTGGTATCAACTTCTCTGTCAGATAGGGCGGAGACTTGAATAATGTAAGTTTGCATAAAATATAATTAAATGCTTCCTGAAGTTTCAGAATTTATTCACCGATTTTCTAAAGCGCTTAAGTTCTCAAATCCTTGCACTCCAGCTATGCCCCGTTAATGTTCATGGTACAGATTTATGTTTACATATTTATTTACTTTTGGTTTTTCGCAAAGTCACTCCTTAAACGATCTGCCAATTAAGCAAATTTAAATGCCATATTTACGCACCAGCTGCTCATGCGCATGCGCGCGTATTTCGCGTATTTTCCGCTTTAATCATACACAACTCATTCAAACCGACACTCCGCACTCCGCACCCCACACACGCGCAATCTATTCATTCACTCACCCACCCATTCATTGGACCACCTCCGGTGCCCCTCCGTGCCCACGACCTCTGCAACTCTGAATCGGCCGCTTTTCTACGATTCATTTGACAACGAAATTGCTGCGTCGGCTGTCCATTCGCCCTCACGCCCGCACGCCAGCTTGCCAGTCAGTCAACCAGTAGTTTGTGAGTAGTTAAATACATACAGACGATTGTCAAACAGTCGGAGAGCGTTCGGTCGATTGGACCACTTAGCATTTTTCATAAATACAAACGCATAAATAAATGAAATCTATGGCAGAAAAACTGGAAGTAAATTGATACCCTGGGGTATTGCGAGGAGGCATATAATTCAAAAGCGGCAGCAGCAACAACAGCAACAACAACAGCAGGCAAAACATTATTTCCCAACAAAAGCAATAGGAACCGATGCGGTATTAGTTTGAATCGCAATAACAACAACAACAAAAAACAATAATAACAACAACAACAACTACAACAGCTACAAAAACCTCAATAATAACAGCAATCCAGCGACAACTACAAAAACAACAATAATAACAACAACAACTACTATTACTACAACAACAACAACATCTATTAAAGCAATAGCCAGAGCAATACAGTAGCTTAGAAAAGCAGGCGCACATTTAAATAAAAAACAAAAACAATAACAAACACTTAGTACAAAAATCAAAACATTCGAAAAGTTTGTTAGTCGGCGGAGGCAGCAAGTAACTTTTGTGTTGTCAAAATTATTCCATTAAAAGACGTACAATGTTGCCAACAGTAGTTGTAGTTGTTGTTTTCTGTGTATATCTGGTAAATTTAAATTGTTATGATCCATAAATGTCAACATGCTAAAAAGTGCGGCGTTGTTGCTTTTGTGGATTTTATTATAAATTTAATTTTTTTTTAGGTGGTATGCTACCTACTTGTTGTTGTTGTAAGTACTGTTGTTGCCCTAAACATGCATATTTGCTATGCTGAGTATGCAATTTTCAAGTCATAGTTGCCATATTTGAATTTAATTTGGCGAATTTTACTTACGCATGAAGCAATCATATGGAACGCATGCGTCACTGCGTTGTTGCTTGTGTGTGTGCGTTTTTTTTTCAATTTTTTTTTAAGAATATAAATTGAGAAATAAAATACTTTTGAATGTCTATTCAAGTTAGCT
>JAYXIM010019087.1:0-15511 GCA_037575425.1 Anastrepha fraterculus
AAGCTATTCCAATGTCTTGTTTGTTTGTTTGTTAACAGTAATAGTAGCCCCGCCAGTGTCGGGTATATCACCTGTCATCTTCGTCTAGCTCATCTAGGGGTAGGCCCAGGAAACATGCTGATTCGACGGGAAGGGTCCAGAGGGAGAGGGGTGTTAGATGAGTCGGTTTTAGGGGACATGTGAGAAGGTGGTTAGTGTCGTGCGGGGTGCCTTCACATCCCACATTTGCTAAGGAAAGTTGTTGGTCTTAACTTTTTTTGAAATAATATTGCGCGGAAATGGTTCTTAAATATTTCTTATAATCGCAATTTTAGATGAATAGTCTAAGGGGCTAAAAAATATAAGCATGAAATTACTTGCAAAGTAGGGGAAACTGAGAGTGAAAAATGACATTTCATTTTGAGGGGAAGTTGCAAGTTTTTACTGGATGCATTTTTAGCATTTTTAGAATTTGCAAGTGAGAAAAACAGCTGATAAAAAAGTAGAAATAACATGATTTAAATTTTGGGAATTGAATCAAAATTTTAAATTTAATTAAAAATGGTGATTAAAATAGAAAATGTAAGCAAATATATTTTAGATAAAGTGTATAAAATTTATTTGAAGTCATATATTAAACTAGCTTTAACCTGCGGCCCGCACCCGTAGGAGTAGTTTTGAGGGACTTAGGATATGTATGTATATAAAAGAATTACAAACAATAATTTCATAGAAGATAATTTTTTATTAACCCTGCATGCCCACCGTGATTTTTTGTACGTTGTTACCAATGTTAGTCGATTCGACTAACATACTCAAAATATCGATGCTGCAGAACTACCTATGCTCATAATTTTTAAAAGTTACTGAAAAATTAAAATATTATTCCTTTCTTTATTCAAAAGTAAAACAACATTTTCAATTGTTTCTGTTTTTCATTTATTTTTATTATTATCACATTTTGTTACTCTTCAGTGTTAGATATCTTACTTAGTGTTACAAAAAAAAATTATAAATTAAAAAACCTTAAAATTAAAAAACATTTCACTGCCGATATAAAGTTAAAGAATTATTTTATATTATTTAAGCATAAAAAGAGTTCAAAATAAAAGTTTTGTACATTAGGCACAAGTCTCAACTCTTAGCTTGAAAGCTTAACATTTATTTATTGCTCAACACATGATGTTGAGAAAAAATTAAAAATAAATTAAAAAGAACATAAAAAATAACAAGTCTTCCTGCCGTTATAAAGTTTAAGTAATTTCATTAAATATAAAGTTGATAAAAAATGTTAATTGTACATTAAAGTTCTGCACAATAGGCACAAATTTTGAGTAAATTTATCCCAAACCTCTCTTATAGCAGCGAATCTATCGTTAAGATGCAAAACTCTTTCAGATCTATCGTTAAACCGCAAACATGAGACCAAAAAGCTAAATCGCGAGCGACTCATTGTTGAGATATACCTAGTTCCAGAATATTCTTTATTAAATAGCTCACGAGAGGTCAAATGGTTGTCTTTCATAACAGCGCTCAATATTAAGATACCAATCAGTGCTTCAAGTTCTGTTTTGTTCACCGGCTTTTCAGTTGGAAAATCTTCATTCCTTTTTTCAATTTCGATGTTGGTGTAATGAACTATAATACTTAAAATTTCATCAATGATAAATAATTTAAACACCTCAGCGCAATCCGTAACATTCTTTGCTGCTCCTGTTGGACCTCTAGCATGATGCACTATGTTAATTGCAGACCGACGCCGTTTTTCTTTAGTTGTCGCCCATTTATATTTATTTTTACCACGCAAAAATCTTTTGGAAAGTGGTATTATATTACCCTGCGGCGCCTGAGGTGATGGTTCTTCATTCCAGTCCTCTGAATTGTCCGAAGAATCATCCTCCGAAGAATTCATACCCTCTTCTAGTAAATTCGTTTCGAATTCGCTTTCGGAAATACTGAAATCCTCTTCATCCTCATCCGACATAGCCAACATTTTTTCAATTTCTTCCTCACAAATTTTAGTCGGCCTCATTTTCAATGCTAAAAGAGTTGCACTAAGCCCAATGTTAGTCGTTTCGACTACGCAGTTTCTACAAATACATACATACCACTTAAGCGAGCCAAACAACAAGTCCATACTGATCAGGCGCAGCTTTGCAACTGAATAAACTCTCTCAACGTTAAAAATGCAATTAATACAATGAGAGGAAAAGAAATTACAAATGTAAAAAGCAGTGATGTTAGTCGAAACGACTAACAGTGGGCATGCAGGGTTAATAACCATAATATTACAATACCCGACATCCTTTGCTATGCCTCGTTGAATAAAATCAAAACAACCAATCAGAAAAATATCAAGCAAAATTATTTTTACTAATTTTCTATCTCAAACCTTTTTTGAACTTTGCATTTGGGTCATAGTTGAACAGCTTATCCGGATTTTTTAGATTAAATTTAAGCAAATATTCGATTATTAGTGACGAATGATAGTGGTGGCGCAGCCTGGGGGCTGTGAGAAGGAAGTTCCATCATAAAAACATGCCTATAACCTTCATTGGGTGAAAATATGAATGTATAAAATTTTTTACGTCATTTGGTGTTGTCGTTTCGTTGTGATACGCGGACAACGTACAGACATTCACCTTTATAGTATAGAGATAGAAATCGTCCGATTATATGAAGATATGTGCTTCTGAACCACAACCTCCAGTCACAGTTGCTGCAGTCTCCGAAATATAATACAAATCGAAAGTATTGAAGGTATCGTTTATGTTTTATGCTTGCACTGCTTGGTTATCAACTAGTTTGGGAATATTTGTGTTTATTATAAATCCCTGCATAGAAAGAAAAATATAAAGTAAGCTGTGGTAGGCACAACAATAACGCATGTGCTTAAAAGTCCCGGGCCGAACAAAGAAAACTCGTTTTTTTTCGTTCAAAATGAACTTTATTTATCAACTCGCGTCACTCCATCAGGAACAACGCATTCATTCCAGCGCCGTTCCAACGTTTCAATACCACTTTTGTAGAACGGTTTATTTTTTTGCCTCAAAAGAGACCTCAGTTCCAGCGATAACCTCTTCATTCGAGCGAAATTTCTTACCGGCGAGAATTTTTTTTTAGGTCTGCGAACATCCAGTAGTCGTCGGTAGAGAAATATCGGGCGAATACAATGGATGTGGGACTAATTCGATGTTCAATTCATGTAGTTTTGCCATTGTTTTGATTGACTTGTGACACGGCGCGTTGTCTTGATCAAACAAAACAATGAGCAAACGCGGCACTCACTTTGAGCAGAGCTTTCTCATAGTCAAGTGCTCATGCAATATAAAGGCAACGCTTCTTTTGATATCTTTACGATGTCAACTCACTAACGCAACTTCACTTTCAATCCTCCAAAACAATTTTGTGGATTTTTTTGATGTTGTCCGGTGTTGTTGCCTTATTTGGACGTCCACTGCGTTGTGCATCCTCGGTGCCCCTACGATCAGGTTTTAAGTCAGCAAACCATCATTTTATTGTTGTTTCTGATGGAGATAACACTTTTCAAGCAAATGCTTCGCTTAAACTGTTTTTTTTATCAAGAAGCAGTGGAAAATTAAAACACGAAATTCCTTTTGATCCATTGTTTTGAAAATAACAGAAGTGGCGTCACTCGTCACTCTTAGTAGAATAACTTACGAACTAATTAAAGGAATATCATGAAATTTTAATAGCTGTCCTTTTACGGTTATTACTAACTGAAAAAGAGGTGAATGCTATAAAACTAGTGTCAGTTGTGTGTTGGGTCCGGGTCTTTTTAGTCTATGTGCTACAATTACTAATAGAATGTTCTTCATCTTACAGCGATGATGAAATGGAACAAATTATTGTGGACAAAATAATACCATTTAATGCTAAGCTTCTTATTTTGCATTTTTTTGTTTTTTTTTGTTTTTATTATTATTATTTTTTTTTTAAATTTAATACGGCATAGTTCAACTGGAAAAATATTTAATTTTTCAGAGTATTCCCGCCAACAATTTAATCAGCTGTTCGTAAAACTTGCAAATTGTTACAGGTTTTGTGTTGTTGCTTTTTTTATATTTTTGACTTTGAATTCTCGGAAATTAAGTTACTTGATAATTTTTACATGAACAGACCTAATATCATCCATGCTATTCGGGGAATGTTGCTGAAGTGGCAATCATTAGCCGGTTACGCAGTCAGATCGTTGGGGTAGCAAATGACCTACTGTTATGGCAACAGCTTTTTTTTTTGTCGGGACAGACTAGCAAGTGCAGCACTCAGACACAATTAAGTCCATTGTACTGCGCTTGGATTACCTTTTTAATTTTCTTTAAATCTACTAGACCTCCGAAGAAATTTGAGTAGATCATGTGGTGCCAAGGAGCCAAGGTGCTCGCTTCTTCACACATCAGTGCCAAAGACCTCACGCCTGATTCGAGCGGAGGCCTGGCAGACGCACAAAAAGTGGTCTGCCGTCTCATCCTCCGCTCCACATGCTGGGCAGAGTGAATTGGCTGAGATGCCCACCTTTTGCATGTGATTTGCCCATAGAAAGTGGCCCGCCATCAGTCCAACCAGCCTCCTACAGTCCCTTCTGCTTAGTGACAGGATGAGCTGCGACAGTGTAGTAGGCCTCAGTTTATTAAAGGAATTTTCCGAAATACTTTCTGTACATTTTTCGGTACATTCTCTGTCAGCCCTCTGTCTCTTATTCATTATTTATTATGGATTTGACTCGATGCCTCATTTATAACTAAAAATACATCTTGCGTTTTAATTAAAATAGAAAATAAATACCAATTTTTTTATAAATTTGAACAGAATATGCGCTGACAGTGCTCGTTTGTAAAACAAAGCCGCTTTAGATGCGTGCAGAATGCGTCGAGTAGCTTTCGATATGCACCCGGAATAGAAATTTATTATGCCGCTTTGCTGAATGATAGAGTACGAATATGCTCGCTAATCGCAAGGTCACTGATAATACAATTACATGCATATTGTTAGCTTAACGCAGATTTATTATGCTTGTAAAAATATTTATTTCTTATCATCGTCACTGCAGCCAAACATATGTGATGTTGTATTACTCGACATAAAGTTGTTAATATAAACAATATAATGATGGGGTGGACAAATAAATTTTGCAAGCTCCGATCTGTAGTGTGGATATTGCTCCTTAACGCGCCGAGAGGCGTACAGCTTTTATGAGAAATTTATTCACGCCATAAAGATGTTTGGGGGTTTACTATTTCCACGCATTGCTATGCCAGTTTGCGATATCACGGAGAGTGCATTGCCTGATACGTGTCGATTAATTTTATTATTTGTATGTACATATGTATGTATGTATGTAAATATATTATTTTGCACTGCTAGCACTTCCTTTTGGCTTGTGACGTTCGGGAACGTCTGTCTACGAGTATATGCTGATGTTCTGAGTCATTCACACGTACGCAGTGACCAGCCATAAGCATGTATTCTATTGTATATATTTTCAAGCCCCTTAAGCAAGCGCTCGTCTCTCTAATAAGACTTTTAATATTATTTTTCTTTGCATAGTACAATCGCGTCGTTGATTTCTACACATCGGTGTCGCTCGGCTGGGCAGCCGTTAGTTGGGTTAGTTGTTTTCGTTTTTCAGCCTACTTTAGCCACATTGCATATCACGAGATGATGTGGGATTATTTTCCTAGCTCAACTTTTCATTCTCAACACACTTTGTATGCCATTGAAGTGATATTCGTGCATAACTACCTGCCTGAGTATAGTAGTGTTGGTGTTGTGTGCGCTATGCACTCTGTGCACCATATTCTCCCACAACTCTGTTGAGCTTTGTAGCCAGGCGTATGACTGCAGTTTTGTTTTGTTTTGAACGTCTGTAAAATGACTTGACTATAACATACATACAATTATTTACATATAAAGGCACAGTTCGGTGGGTCTTGGTTGGCCCATTATAAAAATAGCATAGCAGCAGTGCTGCGCCAACGGTAGCGACTATGTTCATGTGCGCTCAAACGAGCGGACGCTTTGTCGCTGTTTCGTATTTCAACTTTTCCGTTTATTGTTGTGATTCCACTTTTCTCTATTTTCAGCCATTTTACATGCATACTTTTGTACTCTGCCATAATTTCACTTTTTCTGCCTTGTTGACTTCAACAAGCGTCACCGATTTGATAGACTGCCTGTTTGCTTTTTCTTTGGGTGATGGCTGACTGGTGCTTGTTTGTGGCGGTGGGTCTGCAGCTATTTGTTCTTCGGTTCGGTTCTTTACTTCTGGTGCCACCCGTTCGCCTGCAAACATTTATTGTTCTCTTTCACCACATTAAAATATGTAGCTTTCTAAACATTCATCCATACTTTGTTTGAACTAAATTAAAAATTTCGCATTTTCCTTTCACCTTTTTGTTTTTTGTTTTTGTTTAATGGAAACCATTGCAAAAACAAGATAAAAGACAAATTAAATTCAAGATTGTTGTGCTGGCTTAGCGTTGACAGGCCGACATATGTATGTAACTCGCCTATTTTGAAATTTAATCGTCTCATACTTCACAATACGCTCGCTGGATGGATGACTGCCGTTCGTTTGTGGAGCAGTGGCTTACTTGCTTTTGATATCTCATATGGAGATAATAAGCTTACACATACAGATGTGAACAATATTTACATACATGCATACGTACATTGTTAAATTTGGTTGAAATATTGTAGAAAATTTGGATGTATTGCGTTTTGGTGAGACGAAGAAAAATTTTCCTCGAGTGGCAAGTTTTATTTTAAAGTGCGCTCATTTTCTCAAAGCTTAGCTAAATCCTCATTAACTCTGGAATAAATGGAGTGACTAAGCTCATTAAGGGCGTGCAGTCACATTCTGCTTATATGAGTTCCAGGGTACCAGAGCATACCCGTGAACGAGCAACGAGGTGGTTGATGCTTCGAAACTAAGAAAACCTGAAGCCTTCTTGGCAATGCGACAAAACAGCATCAAGAAAGAACTCAGAGGTTTCTCCTATTGCTTTAATAACATAAATATCCCCCTTAACCCTCCGTTGGACACTTTTCTTAAAACCTTCGGTTACTCACCCACGTCTGGCCTTTTTTCGTCCTGTTCGAGTATCCCTTTTGAAAGGTTATACCCACAAATCGATAGAAAATTTAATTGTAAGAGCTCAAGTCGTTAGCTACATATAATAGAAATATGTTAAATTCTTATCCAGAGTCGAAAGAGTCTGGCCAGACCCGGGTGCCCCAACAGAGGGTTAAATGTTTACGGAACGCGACTGGGGGTAAGAGTCCTCGGCGGGCTATAAATTCGCATCGTAACGTAGAAATGGCTGTATGTGAAAGAGAGTTTAGAAGTGAAAAGTTGCGGGATTGTACATTCAAAAGAGATTCCAAACATCTCATAAACTGAGCCAAGGACAAACTGAGAATGTACGTACACAGGCATTTTTACAAGTCATTGCCAACTACGCAGTTGTTGTTGTTGTTGTTGTGCTCATCTAACGTTAGGCCCAGGAAACATGCTGTTTCGACAGGTTGGGTCCAAAGGGAGAGGGGTGTTAGATGAGTGGGTTTGATGGGGGATGTGAAAAGGCGGTTAGTGTTTTCGTAGTGCCTTCACATGCCGGACATATGTTTAGTATATCGGAGTTAATTCAGAATAGGTAGGAGTTCAACCCGCTACAGTATCCATAACGTAATCGTGCCAAGGTTACGCGGGACTCTCGGGGAAGTTGGAGCTCTTCGTCTGCAATGGGTAGCGGTTGGACTCCGATGACGGCATTCTGGGGTCGGGAGTTTAAGAAGGTGGTAAGAGTATCCCGATGAATATCGTTAGTTGTCCTGGGTCTCGTTCGCGTAATTAAGGAGGGGCTCAAGCAAGTGTCTGCATGGGTGGGACGGGTCGCTCCCATTCTTCCACTCTCCACTGCAGACTGCGAAGTCATTTACACAGAGTCGGGCTGTTATCTTACGAATCATGTCGAATCCGCGACCTGCTCCCTGAAATACCATCACACTAGCTTCTCGACGGCCGTGGCATATCGAAAAACAGAAGTAAGCATCTCGACCTGGAATGGCCATTCCCATGGCAGCCGGTTCTACGTTACCGGAATGACTCGGGGTTTTCCCGACCAAGGGCTGCCGCCCTAGCAAACTAGCCGTGACTAGTGAACCGTACCTTACCCCTCCGAAAATTACTGTTAACGGTTTTGCCCATTTCGTATGTCCTTCATGTTTTAGATAAAATACTGCGGATATGCATATATGTATGTCACGCGGTTTGTGCCTACATACGTACACAGCTACGGACAAAGAAATAGGGCACTTCCCTATAATAACTTATAATAAAGATCATTTATACTGGATGACCTAATAAAACAGTTTTTTTTGCAAAAATCTATTTTTTTATTTCAGTGTTATAAAAAAAAGCTAAATAAATAACTATTCAATATCTACAATATCTAAGGAGCTCGAAAACTGAAAAAGCGCACTTTCAATTTGCAAGAAAAATGGAAATTAGTTATTTTAAATTGGTTAAATGAGTTTATTTATTGTATTTCTTGGCTGATTAATATATTTTTGAGTTTCCATTATTGAAGTGAAACTTCTTAAGCGTCGCTGAACGAGCGAGAATGGAGAGTAAAATTTAAAGGTCATGCAACGTTTTGGGAATTTTCGTTCCGCGAGAGAGAAAAACGATATAACGCAGAGGAAAAGGAGAGAGAGAGAGCTATGTGTATCTTTGATACACTTTAAGCTATTTTTCCTGAGTTTTCCTTGTGGCTGCTAATTTCTAGTGAGAAATAACACTGCCTACTTTTTGGGGCTTGTTTGTTGGTTAAATTTCGGGGCTGGCCGAGGCGTTAATGCTCGCCAATTCAAAACTGCAATTCTGTCTTCGGAAAGCCAATTTTTCAGCACTTTTGCTGTATGCTTGGGGTCGTTATCATGCATGAATACCCAATTTAGTGGCGGGGACTCGAAGAAATATTGCTCTATCGTATCATTGGGAATATCATAAGTCAACTTTTGTTGTTGTTGCAGCAGCAGCATGAACATTTTTCATAAATGTACGGGAATGCTGCTGAAGTGACAATGCTTAGCTGGATAAAAATCCGAGTCTTTCCGGTAACTTAGAGCCGGCTCTCGTTGTTCTTATCCATATTGCCATGTATTCTCACTATTGGTCCAACCTCACGCCAAGAAAAGTGATCCCCAAACTTTTAATTTACTCCCATAGTTCTTTATGTTTCTTTTATGGGGTTCAACTCTTGGCTTTTACCACGATGAGCAAAAGCCTTCACATCAGGATCAATCATGTTAATTTTAGTTTCGTTGGTTATCAGTATTTTTTATGTTTTTTCGACTGTAGCTGTTTTTTTTCTGCTGACGCGCGATTTCATTCAGGCGTCTATGCTAAAGTTTGCTTGATTTATTCAGGCTTTTTTACTCATTCATTTCCGTCGTCATCACTCGAGAGGACTTAAAAGGTCACGCTTAATTTTCTTAACGATGGCCTTGTCCTGCTGAATTGTTCTCTTTCGCGCAGGCGTCTTTCGAACTTTCTTTATTTTAAGCATATTTTTGTCTAACTTCAAGAATTAACCCAAACTATTAGTTTTAATTACTTATTTATTTCGTTGTCCATAACTGTATGCGTGTAAAAATATATGTATGTATGTAAAAGAGTTAATTTTAACCACACAAACTTTTTGCTTTTTTGTGCTGATTAGCAAAGTCGAAATGAGTAAAGTAAATAACCTGAGTACTTAAGGGGTTAGTCTACTTTGTCACTTTAAAATTTTTCAATTTTTTTTTTGCATAATTTGAAAGTATATATATCCAGAAATATTGTGTAAAAATTTTAAGAAAATCCGAGCACTCTAACTATTTTTTTTTTACCTGAACATCATTTCGTCTACCTGCGCGTATAGCGTGCATTAAAAACTTTAAACGCGTTTTTCTCAAAACAACGTTTTCAAAATCTAGCTCCACTGTATCTCAAAAACTAATCAACCGATTTTCATAAAATTTGGATCACCTATTCTAGACATAATTTGCACCAAATTGACGCTCGGGGGTTTTGAAATTTTAAATTTTTACTATATATTTTTTTTAAATATGCGAAAAAAAAACCGTTCTATCAAAAATTTTCCATTTTTATCAGCCTTTTTTTTGTCTTCATTAAAACCTAATATCCGAGGGTCATTTTGTAGCCAGTATCTTACTGAATCTGAAACATTTTGATTTTTTTGTTTCAGACAAGCCGTTCTTGAGTTCTGATGGAGCTGCCTCACCAACCCATGTTTGAGACGTTACGCTTCACTGCTATTTTTTTACTAAAAATACTATAAAATTGAATAAAAAAAAATTTATTTCTGAATTTTAAGACTTTATTTAATAAATCAAACAAATTTTATATTACTATCATTTATAGTTTTCTCAAAAAAAAATCACGAATATAGCCTTTTTTTCGAGTCTCCAAAGTAGACTGACCCCTTAAGTATGTAGTCATAAATACATATGCACGTGCATATGTACACATATAGTGTGTGTATGTATATAAAAAAATAAATGTTATTTTCTCTACTTGTAATTAGTTAATCGAGCTACTTTGTGCCCCAGTCACATCGGCTCAATGACAATTAATTGTTCGCATTTTACTGCTCTTCCCGAGGGTGGGCCATATGTTTTTGAAAATTTCAAGGCTCAATAAATAAACTTATATTTCTTTTTGGGAATATACACTTGTTCTCTAAAAATTAAATCATTTAAGCCTTTTATAATATTCTCAATATTTTCCTGTTAAATTTCTTTCGTTAATTTTTTAGAAAATTTAGGTTCATTGTTTAACGAAAACCTTATAAATCAGAGTTACAAACTTTATACAAAATTCAAAAAAAAAATAAATAAATAACAATAAAGAAAAATTAATAAAAAAAAAATTTTAAATAAATTTTTAATTTTAAATTAATTAATAAAAAATACAATAAAAATAACTTTTTTTTCATAAGGAAAAACAATTATCATCAAAATTTTCCACTTTATAATTAGAATCTATAGAAAACTTTTAAAATTTAATTCAAAAAAGTAAAAAATTATTTAAGGAAAAATAATAAAAAAAGTTAAAAAATTATGATACAAAAATTATTTTCATAATTATGATAAAAAAGTGATTATCATAATTTTTCACTTTATAATCAGCACCTATGGAAAACTTTTGAATTTTCAGCTTTAAAAATTAAATTTAAAAAAATTAAAAAATAATAAATTATCGAAATTTTCTATTTTATAATCAGAATCTATAGAAAGCTTTTGGGTATGCAGCTTTAAAATTGAATTTAAAAAAATAATAAGAAAAAATAAAAAAATAATAATAAAAAATAAAAAAATAATAATAAAAAATAAACAAATAATAATAAAAAATAAACAAATAATAATAATTAATAAAAAAAAGTAAATACAAAAATTATAATAAAAATTTTTTTTTAAATATTTAATGAAAAATAATTTAAAAAAAGTTAAAAAAAATAGTATCAAAATTTTCCACTTGATAATCGGAATCTATAAAAAACTTTTGGGTATGCAGCTTTAAAAATTAAATTTAAAAAAATTAAATAAAAAATTATCAAAATTTCCTATTTTATAATCAGAATCTATAGAAAGCTTTTGGGTATGCAGCTTTAAAATTGAATTTAAAAAAAATAATAAAAAAAGTAATTAAAAATACAAAAATAAATATTAAAAAATAATAAAATAAAATAATAAAAATAAAAATAAAAAAATTATAATAAATAAAAAACAATAAGAAAAAATAAAAAAATTATAATAAAAAATAAAAAACAAATTTTAATATTTAATAAAAAGTAATTTAAAAAAAGTTAGAAAAAAAAATATTATCAAAATTTTCCACTTGATAATCGGAATCTATAAAAAATTTTTGGGTATGCAGCTTTAAAATTAAATTTAAAAAAAATTAAAAAAAGTTAAAAAAAAAGTTAAAAAAATTATTATCAAAATTTTCCATTTCATAATCGGAATCTATAGAAAACTTTGGGTATGCAGCTTTAAACTTTAATAAAAAAATAAAAAAATTTGTAAATAAAAAAAATTATTATCAAAATTTCCGACTTTATAATAAGAATCTATAGAAAACTTTTGGGTATGCAACTTTATAGTCCAGTCAATTTTAGTACAATGAAGTGTAAGTTTGCACTCGCCTAGAAGTCGAGCTGTCTTATGACAATTTTTTTTTGCATATGATGCTTAGAGTTCTTTTCCGCATCGAGCACATATGCGGAAGTCTGGAGGTCTGTATAACCATTGCTCCCTTCAGCTAAAATCTGCTTTTACCATGTCTCATATTCCTATATATAATTTCCTTTAACTCCGGTTGGAGCGTAAGGCCAGCTTCTGGTTTTATTATTCAGTTTATTTTGAAAAGATGGGCGATTAACCTGTCTTGGGGACCATTGCATTTACTGAGTCCCCTCATCATGACAGAATGACAACCCTTGAGTAGGGCATGTCTCATAATTGATTAAAAAATAAAACCTGCTTTTTTAATTCAAGTTTGGTTTTAACTAAAGGGTGCTTTAAATTTACTTAACGTCTATAACTACGTTCCAACGGCAGTAGGTTGTACGTTACTAGAATCATTCCCATGGCAGCCGGTTCTACGCCGGATTTTTCCCGTCCAAGGGCTGCCGCCCCAGTAATCTAGCCCTGTCTAGTGAACAGTCACGTTACCAGAATGATCAGGATTTACATCCGGCCAAACACTTCATAAAAAGTTAAAAATATATATAAAGGGTGGTCAATTTAGAGGTATCGAATTTTAAATTGAAATAAAACGACGAAGATTCACATTGATTGAGCAATTTTTATTATATTTGTTATTTGTGTGGAGCCATTCATGACATTTATTTTTTAAAGATAATCTAAAGATAAGATAAAACGGCCATCCGTAAGCACCAATTTTGAATGACTCGCGACTCGCTGGAGGCGAGTGATAAACACTTCTCACAGAGCGTCGATTTTCGTACGATTTATAAACGTTGTTGAGTCTTTCCATGATGAAATGCCAATGAATACTCAAAAGAATGCATATGTGTTTAGTTTTCCAATCTGATCACCCTTTATTATGCCATTTTCTGACTTAGAGCTAAATTCGGCATAATTAAAATGAAATATTTTTAGGGATATGGACACAAGACTACTAAATAAATTTCAAATTAACAGAAAAAGAGCGACAACCCTAGTGGTTATTCACCCAATGACAGTTTAACCATTTATTGTAGTTGTATTTTATTGGCTGTTTTTCAAATAAAATTTTAATGTTTAAAACAAGGTTTTACTGAAAAAAAGAAGAAATACTATGTTAACTGTCGGCTAAGTTGGTGCGATTGTTGTTGTTAGTGTCAAACTTGAAAATATTTTTCAATACCGAAATTGTTTCAGCACACGCAAAGCGATTACTGTTTACGCTGTTACTTCACACTTCCTAACTACTGTAAATTTCTTTTGCACGCATGGCTAACAGGTTCTCTGGCTACATGCGCCTATGTCGGGCTCACGTACGCATGTATGTATGTATGTATATGTGGAGTAGTGCGTAGTGGGGGAAAAAGTTGTGGAAAATGTATCAATCAGAGCATTACGATACATTTAAGGAGGGAGGTGGTACTGTATTTAATAAAACAACGAATATGCGTACAGATAGCAGGTGGCAACGCCGATAGATTCAAAATGAAAGAAATACAAGAATGTAAAACTTAGTTTGGGCTGGCTGTTAGATTAGATTTATTGGAGGTTTGCACTTGGCTGGCTGTTCATTTTGAATTAAACAAATTCATAGGCAATGGGAGTTATTGTATTGTAATATCAGGAGGGCGGACGGATGAGGCTGAATATATACAAAGTGGGCGTTGTTTTCTATCCGATCTCAATAATATTTATCTTGGATCTGCTTGTGCCACGTTTGGGCAAGTTTTATTAATTCGTTATCGAGATGCATCCATTTACTCAAAAGTGGGTGAGACATCGCCCATTTTTCAAAGTTTTACTTGCGACGTCCTTTTTTGTTTGTTTGTGTTTTTTATTGTTTCAAAATTTCCGTTATGTGGCAGGAGAGCGTTGTTGTTGGTTATCGGTTACCGATTTCGCTCATTTTCAATCGACTCCTTTCCTATTTTCTTATTTTTTTTATTCTTTTTTGTTTTTTTTTTTGTAACATTTTTTATTTATTTTTTTTATTTTTTATTGGTTTTAATCTTTTTTATTTCTTTATTTTTCTTATAGTTTTTATTTATTTTTTTACTCTTTTTTTCATTTTTTTTTTTACCTTTTTTATTTATTTTGTTTAATCTCTTATATTTATTTATTGTTTTTAATCTTTTTAATTTTTTATTTAATTATATTTTTTTAATATCATATTATTTATTTTTTTATCTCTTTTATTTATTTATTGTTTTTAATCTTTTGTATTTTTTTTTATTTTTGTATCCTTTTTTATTTATTTATTTTTATATTTTTTTATCTTTTTTGTTTTTTATTTATTTATATATTTTTAATCTTTTTAATTTTTATTTATTTATTCATTTTCTAATTTTTTATTGAATTATATTTTTTTAATATTTTTTGTAACCTTTATTTATTTTTTTGCAACTTTTTTTATTTTTTTATTTCTTAATCTTTATTATTTATTTATTTTTTTAGTCTTTTTTATTTATTAATTTTTTTTGAATCTTTTGTTTTTTATTTGTTTTTTTTATCTTTTGTTATTTATTTATTTAATTATAGTTTTTTAATCTTTCATTTTTATTTGTTTATTCATTTTTTAATTTTTTATTTAATTATATTTCTTTAATCTTTTTTTATTTTTTATTTATTTATGGTTTTTTAGTCTTTAATTTTAATTTATATATATTTTTTTTTTTGTAATTTATTTATTATTATTTTTTATCCCTTATAAATTTTATTTTTTTATTTATTATTCTATTTTTATCTTTTTTATTTTATATTTATTTATTTTTTAATCTATTTTATTTTGTATTTATTTATTTTTTTTATTTTTTATTTTTTTTTTTTATCTTTTTTATGTATTTATTTTTGTCTTACTTTTTTTATTTATTTATGTTTTATTAGATTTTTTTAAGTTTGGTTTTTTATATTCTATTTTTTTTTTTTTTTTTTGCGGTTCTATTTTAGCTTTATGGCTAATAATTTTGTTGCAGTTCTTCAGGCTTTAGACCGAGAATAAGGGATCAAATTTATTAATTTTTTCTTTTATTTTAAAAAGCTTGCAGGATAATAAATTATTACATAAACTGAAGCAAACGCAGCGGAGCATACAGCTGCGGTCAAAATCTTGTAATCTCGTCTAATCGCTTTTATAAAAAATTTTATTTTTTCCTTCTTATACCCCAAATGTCAAACAAAACAAATCCCAAAAAGAATCCAACGTTTATCTTATTTTAGTAAGGTAAAATATATTTAGAAAAATTGCAGCGAATTTTGA
>JAYXIM010019088.1:0-15452 GCA_037575425.1 Anastrepha fraterculus
GCTTATATAACAGGAATAAAATGGCACGATTCTGCCAAAGGCTTTCGGTAAAGTTCACCATGTCACATAGTTTTTAAAGTGCTTAAAAGCCAGGTTTTTTTTATTTGTATGGAGTTACGTCCAACATGTATTTTGGTAAACTAAAACGAATGATCTCTAAAACAGCACTCACAAAAAATTCTAAAAACTCTGGTTAAAAATTTGAAAGTTGAAATGTAATTTTGAAAAGTTTTGAAAAATTTTGGACGAAGTTTAAAGTTTTGCGTTACACGGTTGTAGTATCAACAATATTCTTACAAGAAAATAGTGATGTGTTTAAGGTTTTTCAATTGAGTCTATATAAGAAGAAATAGTGTGGTAAAAGTTAAGAAGCAAGCACCCAGTTGCTTCGGTCGCTATGAGCATTGATTTCGCATAGTGGCACCCACCACAGAATTTGACTAACTTATTATTTTAAATGAAAATTGCAGTGTGTACCAAGTAGACTTTTAATCTATGGTTGTTGTTGTTATTTCCTTCAGTTCTTCTTCAAATCAGGCAAATGAAAAAACGTGTTATTTAATCAGTATTTATCACAGTGAAAAAGTTGCAAGGGAAATTAGCCAATAACCGGTGCAACCAAAAAAAAAAACAAAAGCGTAGTATATTCTCCTGTTATCTCAGTGTTCTAATATATTACGAAAAATAATTTATTTAAAAGTATGCCACCTCGAAGTTTACAGTCCCCTTTTTATCTGAAATTCTGAGATATTATGGCAAAAGTCATATCTGAAGTCATCTAAAATTATTTGAAATATTTATAAATTTTATTTTGAAAGGCTGCTTATGTATTTATCTTCAATTTTGTGGTATAGAAATTGAAAATTCATGTTGTGCAAATGAACCAAATTGACTTAATCTAACAGCAGGCAAAAATTTTACATCAAAATATTTTCTTTCTCACATATTAACTAGTTAACAAATTATAAATTATCGAGCAATGTATATTTAGTGTTGTGTAATACAAATAATTTTAGTAACACAAAGCTTGCAGAGGAGGGAGCTACTGCGTGAAATGTTGCAGTTTTTTCACTTCTGCCTTTCTTTCCATTTACTTGGGTTAACTAGGGCTGAGGCCTCACTATTTATAGTCTTTTCATAGCGAAGATAGACTTAGCGTCTCTGTTGATCGAAGTGACAACAGGTTTGATGCCAAGATCGCGTTCGATATCGATGCTGCGAACGTGCCAAGGTGTAATAACAGCGCATCGTAATACTTTATTTCGAAATCTTTGTAGTGATTTCATATTCGTGAGCAGCCCCACAGCTCGTACATAGATAAGGCTGATTGGTTGCCTATAAGCCAGCACATAATTCTAAATCTCATATCTAACTCTTCTGTTTTTTTTACAGTGAGCATTCCATCTAAGCTTGGTATCTAGTGTCGTCAAAATCATTAAGAAACTGTTTCTATAAATAGCCATATGCCATCAAAATAGCAGTAAAACATATGCAACTTTAAGAAAATGCGCTTTCAGTAATCATTCTTGTTTTGTTTCTATCAAATGTTTATTAAGGCTTATTTTTACATGTGTTTGTTGTTTTTTTTTTTTTTTGGTTTTGGTTTTGTATTAAAAAAATTGTTAGAAAAAATAAATTTGCAATAATTATTATATATATACAATTTTATTATATGCACACATACATATATGATTTTTTTAACAAAAAAAATTTAAATTGGTTTTTTATATTTGACATCGAAAAAAAAGTTAGAAAAATGCGTTTTCAGTGATTATTATTTTTTGATTTCTCAAGCTTTCCAACCAGTTTTTACATAACTTTTTTTATATACACACTTACAATACATATAACATGATTTCTTACAACAAAAATTTATAATTTTGTTCTGTTTAAATTTTATTGCATTTGAAAATTTCCAAAAAATCGTTAGAAAAACGAGTTTTCAATAAATACTTTTCATAGGTTTTGTAAGCTTTCAAATTAGTTTTATTAATTTTTTTTGGATGCATATTATTTATATTTTACATTTGAAAAGTTTTTAGTACTCATTAATTTTTAACTTTTCAGACTTTTAAAAATATTTGTATTGTGTTTTTTATGTAAATTCACATGTAACTTAAATTTCTAGTTTTTTTTCTCGGTATTGAGTTTTTACATTTCAGTTTAAACAAAAAAAAGTTAGAAAAATGCGCCTTCAGTAATTATTCGTTTTTTTTGTATTTTGTATTGTGTAAGTTCTCCTCGGCGCAGCATGTCAACACTAAAGGAAAATTTACAGAAACCGCCTTACACTCGCTTGTTGGGTTGATGGAAAAATGTTTATCATATAAAGAGTTTGCTTTTTTTGCTTTCGCATATATAAAAGGCGCCTTCAACAATATAAAGGCGAGCGCTATAGTAGATGCTTTACAAGACTTTGGAATTGAACTACACGTTGTTGCCCTGATAGAAGCAATACTCGTCAGAAGAAAAGTGACGGCTAATTTAGGCAGCACTACTCTAATCAGACAGGCCTACCTCAAGGTGGTGTCTTCTCCCCCTCTGCTCTGGATTTTGGCGGTAAACTCCCTATTGATGACCCTGGAGAGAGGGGGTTGCCACGTCACTGCATACGCAGATGATCTAGCAATTGCTGTTAAAGGCAGATATTCTAACACCCTTATGGACATTCTGCGCTCTAATATGGCCACGTTTTGGAGCTAGACTGAGATTAAAGGACCCGCAAACACTGAAGATCCCTCTCTACAAGGAAACATAGGCTTCCAATAATCTCCCCCTGGTTTTTAAGGGTATAAAGATTCCTTTGAGAGAGAATGTCAAGTACTTAAGACTCATATTAAATAGATAGGAAACTCACAGGGAAACCTAATATTGAGGAAAGAGTAAAAAGGGCCAACGTCGCATTATATGTATACTTGCAAAACGCGGTCAGTATTAAATGAGGGTTAACACCTCGCGTTACTCATTGGCTATATATGATACTTTCGTAGTTAGTCGAATCTTAATATATTAACTACTTTTATGGTGGCCATCTGCTCTAAAGGCGAGTTACGGTAAAATCATGAGTAAGGTCCAAAGAACAGCTCTTTTATGTATCTCTGGTGCTTTAAGGACTACCCCAAACAAAGCGCTAGAAGTGCTAATCAATTTGCCTGCACTAAATCTCATAGAGAAAAACGTGACCACCGACTCGCCGCTTAGACTCAAAAGTATGGAGCTATGGATAGACCGGTGGTTTGGCCACGCCTGTATTTTGTACATTCTAAACAGTCACAAACAAGAAATAGACTATTTTATTTATATTTATATTTACAATATATTCCTAGACTCAGCTTCGACAAGCTCTTCAAGACAAGTATACCGTCAAGAAGGGAGTGACAGACAGCAAGGCTATGGAGAAGGGGGGAATTAAATTTTTATACAGATGGTTCCAAGCTAAGCGATAAGGTTGGCTATGGAGATTTTCGAAGGAATTAGAACTGGAACTATCAGTTCGACTACCAGACTACTGCAGCGTCTATCAGGCAGAGGTTCCAGGCTAGAACGTCTAGCTATAAAAGAAGTGGATACATATCTAAATACGCATTCCGTAACAAAAACGTCTATAAATATATTCTAGGATAGCCAGGCGGCCATCAAATCAATGGAAGCGGGTTTACTAAGATCGAAGGCTGCACAAGAATGCTGGGGAGCCCTAAATAATATTAGCGTTGTATTCAAGGTCAGCCTTATTTGGGTTCCGGGGCACAGAGATATTGACGGAAACTGTAAAGCCGATGAGCTAGCTAGGAAAGGTACTGTTCTACAACTGCTCAGTTACAAAAGTACCATTGGGATGCTTATGGCCACGGATAAATTAATAATAAAAAACAAAATTATCCAAGAGGCCAATAGGTCATGGGAAGATGAAGATACATGCGTAACAGCTAGGCTACTATGGCCACAAATAAACAAGAAAAGGACAAAGGAATTGCTTAGGCTCTCAAGAGATGATATCTCGAAGGTCGTGGACTACAAGTATTCTCCCATGAATATTGTAGAAGTTGGAAAGGAAGAGGAAGAAACAGTTAAGCATATTCTTTGCAATTGTACAGCTTTAGCTAAAATAAGAGCAGGTTGTCTAGGTAAACACTTTTTCAATTCTCTTACAGAACTGTCTGGCGTGGGGATTAGACCAATCCTGCGCTTCATAAGAGCCTCAAATTGGTTTCATGAAAAATAAATAAAAAAGGTTGCCGTGTCGCACAGTGCTATCATGACGGACCTGTAAGGTCTAAGTGAGTTGGTAATACGGACCGACTACCACCATAACCTAACCTAGGCTTTCCAATTATTTTTCAATGAACTATTTCTATAATTGAAATTATTTTAAACAGAATAAGAATTTGTTTTTTTTTTTTATATTGAATTGTTTTTTTTTTCTATTTGAAATGTAACATAAAATCCTTAAACAAATTAGTGCTCAATAATCACCCTTCATTGAGTTTTCAAGCTTTTTAAATACTTTTTTCTTTTACTTACTTTTCTAATATATCAAACTTTATTTAAACAAAAATTATTTTCTTGGTTTTTAATTTTTTGTATTGTTTTGAATTTTTTATATTTGAAATTAAAAATAATTTAGGTTCTTTTTTATTTTTTCTTTGATTTGGTAGTCAATCTAATGACTCCACGGTCAATCACAAAAAAAAAACAAAAATTGTTTTATCTCCTTAAATGACCCAAATACCAATTTATATCAAATATAGAAGAACTTTGCTTTCGAAAGAACAACCACACAAACCACACGTTTTTGCTAGCTAAACATAAAATTACTTTTTATTTCATTTTACGATTCACATAAAATACGCACATGTCAAACCATGTATTTGTGTGCGTGTGTAAGTAAGTAGCGCAAACAAATAGGTTCATGATTGCTGTACTCCAGCAGCACACATTCGTTAAATTGCTTAGCAGCAGCGAACACATTGCTCATACGCCACGTACGCCAACCACCTATTCAGTTTTTATACTATACCACATGGATCCATACACCCATATGTGAGTTTGTTGGTATAAAATAGTACTGATTATGTGTGTATCGTAAAACTCCAAAGCGCTCGCAATGGCCCGCTCATAATGAACTTGTCAATGCCTATACAACACTGTAGTTTGCATTCCAACGCCGACGACTCAGCGCCGCAGCCAACTCCCAGACGTTTCATTAAAATTGTTGTTGGATTCTAATCGTTAGCTGGCTAACTGGCTGAGTGGTTGGCTTTTAGCTAGCAAACGTCCCTATACTCATGCGTTGATTGTAGGCTATTATTTGTATTCTCTATTTACTGTTGTTTTTGTTGCAAAAGTGTTTATTTTGGAATTTTCATTGTTATTTTGGCAAATTTCGCACTTTCGCCTGCTAACAATGAGTGCAAAGCAAGAGCTGTGAAGCCAGCCAGCCAACCATTCGTTGAGCGAATATTATGGTTTGTAGCGCTTCGTCAGCGTGTGGGGCATAGACACACGCAATCGCCTGTAAAAGGTTGAAATAGCGTGTAGAACAACATAATAAAATGTTGTTGCATTTTTATTGCTTCTATTCAACGTTGTAGTTGTTGTTTGTATTTTTTTTATTTCCCAATTTCGGGACTAACAATCATTATGTTGCGCGTTGTTGCGTTGTGGCCTCACGCAAGGCAAACCATCGGCAACGGCAGCGGCTATCAGACGCCTTGGTTTAACGGCTTAATACTCTGAGAGCACAATGGAATTAAACGGTACATTTGCGGCATTGTTCCGTGTGCTTTGCGTTGGTTTGTTCAATTTATTTTTGTCGTTCTCTTTATTTGTACTTTTTACATTTGCGGCACAAAATGGTTAGGCGTTGCTGTCGGAAAAAGGATTTCAGCTAAATAACTACCTTCCTAACGTATAAATACCCGACATCGATACCCAATTTTATGACCACAATTTCCAGTTTTTCCTAAAAAATTTGTTCATGGTCTACTAAATATTTGTTAGGTTTTTTTGTTTTCGCTTAGATTTGCGGCCTTTTTATTTAATCTTCTTTCGTTTTGTTTTCACACACATGTGGGTTTTGTTTTAGTTGTTGTTACCATATCAAAGGTCAATTGGGAGCACTCGCTATGAAATGAAATCAAATGAAATGTTTTACCGTACCAGTTTTGCTTTGCAACTCCGCTGCTCACTGGAGGTGCCGCACCGCAACGCAGCACAATAATTCAATCAAATCAATCGAAAAACTGTTATGCCTCCCAAAATTGCCGATTTGGCATTTTGGCAACAGAGCATACGCTTTGCTTTTGTTGTTAGTGTTGCTCGTAGTGATTGTGTTCGCTAGTTGGTACGAGAGTATGTATGTATGTGTCTAAATTCAAAATATTTTCCACTTTTAGGATGTTATTTATAGCACCTCGAGGGGTTTGTGGTCTCGAAAATTTGATGAAATTCATTGGATTAGTTTTTCGGAAAAAGTCGATTAGTTGGTTTTGAAGCAAAGCTGTGGTTTTGGCAATTATTTCCGCTGGCACAGTTAGACAAGCTTTTTGGTGATTTATTTTTTCGTAAACAGGCAGGATTTGGCAATTCAATATCAGCTTAAGCTTAGAACTGATTATTAAATAAAAGTTTTTCTAGATGCACAGTATTTAAAGTTGAAGACAAAGAAAAATATTGAAAACAAATTGGAAATTCGGAAAACTGGATTTTAATTAAAATTGTTTGCCTTTGTTGCCTTTATAAAGAAATATCTGCTCAATTATTTCTCCAAAGATTGATTGTCATTGAGTGGTTAAAAAATCTTTCTTAAAGATGCAGACCGCTGAGGGAATGCTCTCTCGCATCCCAGCTTTTTTCCATTTTCTGTAAACGCAAGGATTTTGTTCGCGGGAAAATTAGCTGGAACGAAGCGAAGTTATAATATTTGATGACTATACAATATTACACATTATATTGGAATATAATAATTAGTGGTGATGGAAAATTGGTCACATATTAAAATAGGAGCGATAAAAAACTTGCAGCTTCACAAAGGGTAGCAAAGTTAAACTCGATTGAAGCGTCCAGAACTGGTCAAAAGAAAAATTGTCATTTATAATCATGATAACTCCAGACCTCAAACAGAAACTGAGATAGCTTGGCTGAGATACCTTGATGACTGCATGGACTTGGGTAGAACGGAAAATCACAAAAGAAGTTTCAGCAACCAGATATGGCTACCTCTTGTACTTATGACGCAAAAGAAAAGACAGGTCCTTTAGACAGGAAATGTGACGTAATACGTGGGATATTACACTTGCTTGACTTCTTGAGGAATCTGAGAATATGCTAGAGATTGTAGCTGATTCATAATCAATACCTCTGACTTAAGAAAAAGCGTACTCATAGTCTAGCGAAGACTGAACAAAAACAGAGAAAATGCTTTGAATTGTTATTCTCCTCCAGACAAATATTGCATTGTCGATGATTGCTACTCTATCCATGCTTGCTATTTTTTTTCTGTTTATAAAAGTTTATATGAGCGATTCCAAATCAAGTTCTTCATGTAATTTTGGACAATGTTGCCAATTCTTCAAAAATTTGGTTTATTTTTAGGTTAGAGTGCATTAAAGATTATTAAAACAATAAAATAAGTTACATAGTATGTGGTTTTCAAAAATTAAAAATAATTATTTTTTCTAAACTATTTGAACAAAAAAATATTAATTTTTCCCCAAAATTCTTTTTTGTATAATTTTTTTCCAAAATTTTTTTTTATCATTTTTTTTATTATTTTTTATATTTTATTCTGAATACTCCAGAAAATAGCATGCAAATCTAAAAAGAAACCGAAGATATTTCACTTTAAATTTCAAACTTATAAAATTCTTTAGACATTTTTTCAGTCGATTTCTTATTATGCTCAAGCCTACATATTTTTAGAAAATGTCCAATATAAGTGAATCATTTGACTTAAAATCGCTCTTTAGTAATAAATTGCAGCATAAGTTAAACAAGCGGCAGTAGCAGCAATGTTTCAATCTCCATGGATTGTGCGCCTTGATCAACTCATTCATCCATCGTAGGCGTTATTTCTGATATTCGCACTTTTCAGCTTTTTTAAGCAGCACTTCGTTCGTACTTGGTTTTGAGGCTGCTCCAGAAGATTGTCTATCTAGCTCTAGACTGATTTCTCCAAAACCTGGTCCTATACACAGTCCCCTGAACAATGATTTTAATGTTTTCGTGCCCAAAAAGGCTCCCGCTTGCCCGTTTTCGTGAAGCAATTCAGAGTCAACTTATAAACATTTCCTCAAAAATTGTGAGAATTTGTTTTGATGCAAAAATTTTTAAAAATCATTAGTATTTTATTGCTATTTCTGTCTTGCACGTTTATATCGTAAAATTTAATGGCCTTTAAAAAATTATTAGGAAAATTCTAATGAAAAAGTTGCAAACTTTGGTGTAATAAACTAAAATTTAGTTCAATATAGGCATCTAAAAAAAGGCTTTGGATTGATGTTTTGAAAATATAAAAATATTCATGAAATATAATATTTGCTCGAAAAAAAAACCAAAAAATAAATTGTAATGAATATAAAATAATAAATAAGAAATAAAAAAATTAAATAATAATAATAATAACAAACAATAAAAAGTATAATCAACTCAAATGAGTCCCATTCTTTAAAAACAGGTTCGGAAAAAAATTCTTAACATCGTTAATTTCTTTTAAATATTTTTTTTAACTACCCAACACAAAATGTTTAATAAAATGTTTTCTTTTTTAAAATTTTTCTTTCCGCAACAACTGTACTTGAAGAACACTCCGCATATTATTGCAGAAATGGAGAAGCTCTTTCAATTGTAACGTTATCAGCTTTTGAGACGTCGTTATTGTATTCCGCAATTCAATTGCAAAAAATCTTTCAAAGCAAAAGTGTTTCTCATTCCTCACAATAACAGCATATCAGATAGTTTGTGTCTATGCATTTCCAAGAAGTGGAATTTATCTCAAAAGCAGACTAACATTCTTGCATTCACGCCTATACATACATATATGTGCGTATGTGAAAACATATGTATGTACCACACAAATACATACATAAATTCTTGCGTATATTGGCACTGTCATAGGGACAGACATTCGCCCATGAATATAAAGTTGCGCATATTCTATGGATTCCAACTGTTGCGCTATCCGTCACCAGCTGGGCTATGGTACATATCTAAATTTATGAGCCAATATGTATGCAAGTATCCGTTTGTGGAACAACATCAAGGCGCACACAAAAAATAGGAGGAGGAGCACGGCCAAGCACCCAAATTATATATATATATATATATGTAAGTATCTACTTATACATATATGTAGTGCCCGTGATGGTGGTGGTAATGGAGGTGTTGTCTGAGTGACCCAGCCCAGACCCAACTAGCACAAAAAATGCCATTTTAATACACCACTTGTAGAACTACAGCTTTTTATTAGTCGAACCATCTCAATTTGATAATGAATCTGTCGATGTCGTCTACTTCCTCTTCTGCAATTTCTTTCAAGTTAATCATCGAGAATTCCCCCAGAATTCTATGTTGTAGAGCACCCAAAATTGGGCATTTACATAGATAGTGAAAGGCTGTTTCATTAGATTTTTCTGGATTGCAGCTTCTACGTCTATCGATGGGGTGGTCGTACACAATCTTCTTAACGTGGTCTCCTGAAGTTCAGTGGCCAGTTATTGTTGACGCAATTTTGAATATATCTGCTCGCGGATTTCTTAACAACTCGTCAGTTCTAAATTTGTTGAAATTGGGCCACGTATATTCAGTTATTTTTCCTGTACCCGTATTTGTCAATTTGTCAACGGCCTGCTTTTCCTATCGAGAAGATCTCCCTTTCGCGCATTTTTTAGGGACAGCTTATTTCTTCGATTTCGTTATAGAATGCTC
Organism: Anastrepha fraterculus; assembly: GCA_037575425.1. Classification (NCBI taxonomy): domain Eukaryota; kingdom Metazoa; phylum Arthropoda; class Insecta; order Diptera; family Tephritidae; genus Anastrepha; species Anastrepha fraterculus. Next base: position 9,925 of record JAYXIM010019088.1, read on the forward strand.
CCTGTAGGCAGTTCATCAGATTTCTCATATTCTTCTACCTATGGCCAGGTTCCCAGATGAGACTGATGTCTATCGTGCGCGCTAAAGCATTAAATTCTTCTTTGCATTGTCTTACGATTTTTGAATTGGTTATAGGTGACTTTAAAGATAAAATGGTTTGTTTAACAATCTGATACGATACATGCATTGATAGTAGTTGTCAACGGTTTCTAACTATCCTGAAAGCTTCCCTTATCGCAGAAACTTCTGCTTGAAAGATATTATTCCAACTCCCTGGCGAAAGAACTTGGAAGTTTCGAGGTCTTTCGAATATAAACCTGCATCGACGCCGCAGTCCATCTTGGATCCGTCAGTATTAAGTGCAGTTGCATTCTCTTTGACTACTGAATTCAAATCCCATTCTTTTCGCGTGGCGAACTAAAAACCTTAAACTATAATCTAAAGTCTAGGGCAGCCGAAGTAAAATCTGATGAGATGCTAGTAAGTATTTGGCTAACTACAATAACACTGGGACCAAACATTCTAGCATTTGAAAAATCGCAATACACTTCTGCCATAAAAGATCATATGTTTACTGAGGTAATATGAAACTGTTTTTTTTTGTTGTGTTGTTTTTTTATAAGAAGCAAGCGCCAACAACCTGTCTCCCATCAGCATAGAAATTTCACTCGAGCTAAATCTATCCAATCCCATTATTCTGTGACTTTCCCATTTCTGTCGTCGGGAGTTCGCTGATTTCAGCACTACCCTTTCCGTCGGTCCCAATTACAGTCTGTAAAAAAATGTGCATCTTCTTGGCGCTTCATATCACATTTGTATGTTTCTGCTCACCTCTTCGTCCATTTTGTTATTTTTAAAAGTTTGCTTCTTTGTGGTTCAACTCGACAAACACGCCACACTGTACTCCAACCTCGCTTCGCACTAATTATTATTTGGACTGGTTTTCTGAATTTAGCGAGTCATCTGTAAGCTCTTCCATGCTATGCCTATGTGATCGAGCAAATTGAAAGTGCTTCGCATCCGCATCTTCATTGCATAATGTACATAGTGCTGAATTGTTACAACGAAGCAGTTCAGATATTTTCGATAACTGTCATGCAAGATCAGAGACTAGCTTTTTCATTGTTTTATGTATAGTCACTCTATTATTCGTGCTTGGGGTTAGGATGAACGCGCATATCCCTTTGCAGATCCTTCTCGATACGCCTCTTAATTCTCTTAACACTTTATCGACCGGTAGCCTATTTATAGGCTTTTCGATTGCAGGCGCTTATTGACCGGTAGCCTATTAATCGGCTTTTGGTTATCGACGGTTTTTGTCAGTGGGTTGCTCTTTTTATAACTACGCAGCGCCAACGTCGTTAATTATTTGCAGTTTTCCTCTCCAATTTTTTATCAATTATAATAGTTTTTTACCGTTTCTAATGGATAAAGAAAGTGTAGATGAAGAGTTTTGCTTAGACGCTCAAATAACCACCAAAATACTTCAGAGCCTACAAAAAGAGCGCCAAAATCAGATCATCCTCATTAAATAGATATTAAAAAATTTAATTACTGTTACCTTGAATTTATTTCGTGAATGTAAGTGAAACAGGCAATAAATTGTATAAAACAAATACAAAATAAAGTATAAATATCAATAAAATTCCATTACTTTAAAACAAAAAGAATAAGCACAACACAATGCATAGTGAAAATTTAGCCGGTACTTACTGAGTGGCAGCCTCAACCACAACCGGTCGATAAAGTGTTAAGATTTTATTTTTTCTCTTTCGTCTCTTGTACTGAGAACAGCTTTTTGCTTTCGAAAATGAATAGTCGTTATTTTTCTGACAAACTCAAGCTCGTCCCAATTTATAAGAAAGTGCTTTAAATATTTTTGTATATATTCTTTCTTAAACTCCTATTGGAGTATCGCACGTCATGGCGCGTGTGCTTTAAATGCTTAGTAAATAACATATTTTTCAATATAAAGCATATTTCTATGGAAATTTGAAGTGAATAAAAATGCAAGAATTGTTCAAGCACAGCAGCCAATTGAAGAGGCAAAAAATGTATGCGATTTTATCTCCTCTTTTTCAACTTCTTCATACTTGTTACAGCTCATTCGTGCATGCTGCCCCGCTATCTTTCAGATGTCGGTATTTATTATGTGCTGCATTTCCATACATACATAAATACTTGGTGTTAGTTGTGTTGTTTGTATTTACTTAGTTTTTTATTTGATTGCTGCTGTGCACATGAACGACACCATACGCTCTGTCATGCCAATGTTTTCTTTTCTGCAAATATCGAATAATTTCTGCTTTGCTGATTTTCAACAACAGATAATTAAATTGTATTGTATCGGAATATTTGTTGTAGAGGAATGTTGTAAATAGTCCCATATGTGTACATATTTACATATTCACGTAGTTACGGGCGTACGCAAACGTTGGTTGGCGGAGGAGGTGCACAAATATGCTTTATTTGCTGTTTACTTCACTTCCAACTGTGACAGCCGGATAAGAGGAGGGGAATTAAGGTTTTACTGAGAAAGAATGTTTAAGTATTTATTTTATGAATGGCTTTAAGAATTTCCTTTTATACAAAAATTCCTGCATACTCGTATATCACATCAGTGATTTTATGCCGAATGAGTTACCGCAAAAATCTGTATATTTTTTTCTAATAAAAGTTAACCCGCAAATACACTACAGGATGCAACTTTTTATTCAATTTAATTTGCATGCAAAATGCAGATGTAAAATATAAAACTATTTTCACTAGGTGTATACCTATGAAACCGGAATTCAAACACAGGGGTAATAGATGCCGCTGGTGAAAATTGCACGAACTTTTGAACTACGCCAGCCACTATTTTGCTTACGTCGACCTCTGCTAACAATATTCAGTGCACATCATTACAAATTTCTGCGCTAATTGCACCGAGTTTTGTGCTGGCAACCTCGATATGCGCACAGCATTAGTTTTTGCAATTTTTTAAGCGGATTTGAACTTTTGTATGCAGTTGCAGCCATTACAAATAAACGCAGCTGATTAGAGTGAATTCAATTGATCTGCATTTTGTTTTTAACAGGCCTGGGGGAGTCAGAAGGCATATTATGGTTGAGTGAGCCATATTAAAAGTAAGTTCAAGGTTCGATTTCTACGGTGGGCTTAAGCATGACGGAATTATTCTTCGAAAGCAGTAATTTCCAACAGACAATGGCAAACCTCTGAGACCATTACTACTAGGAAAAGCTTTGCATAAAGTTCAATTGCAAAAAGGTGCACAGTTGCAACTTTTTGTGCAAAGGCGGCAATCTTTAAACTGTGCTAACAAAATTTAACTTTTTTATTCGTTATTTTTAGAATTGCTTCTCGCCTTTAAAGCTAAGATCAAGGCACAAGTAAACCTTTTTGACGTGATAACGTCTTATAATTCGATTTAACAGGCTGCACGCACGAAAAAATGTGTCGTTACCTTGCTCATTACTGTTCATATGTAGTTACCTTGCTCATTACTGTCCATATGTAGTTACCTTGCTCATTACTGTTCAAATGTAGTTACCTTGCTCATTACTGTCCATATGTAGTTACCTTGCTCATTACTGTTCATATGTAGTTACCTTGCTCATTGCCGTTACCTTGCTCATATTAGTGTTACCTTGCTCATATTAGTGTTACCTTGCTCATATTAGTGTTACCTTGCTCATATTAGTGTTACCTTGCTCATATTAGTGTTACATTGCTCATTGCATTGAATGAACTGCAAGCGAAAGGGCGGAACGAACGACAAAGCAAACAAAGCAAACGAACGGCAACGTTCGATATCTTGCTCTCTCCTACTTAAGTGAGCGTATATATGTATGTATGTATATGCGCAAATGTACATATATAAATTCACGTATTTGTATTTGCATATGCCTTCTTATTGATTATTATTAATTTGATTCACTTGAAGAATTTAAAATAAAACCAAGTTTGTTAATAATACCTGTTGTTTTAATGTTATAATTATTAATTTTTTTATTATATATGAAGGAAAAAATGTATGGTAATATTTACCATATACCTTATAAGATATGTTGTCTATACTAATATTATAAAGAGGAAAACTTTGTTTGTTTGTAATGAATAGGCTCAAAACTACTGGACCGATTTTAAAAATTCTTTCACCATTCGAAAGCTACATCATCCACGAGTAACATGGATTATATTTTATTTTGGAAATAGGGCTCGAGATATAGGTCAAAACGTGGACCCGGGTAACCTTCGGATGTGTATGTACAATATGGGTATCAAATGGAAGCTGTTGGTGAATGCTTTAGTCCAGAGTATTTTTCATGCTGCTCCGTGACTAGGGTCTCGAGATAGAGACCAAAACGTGGACCCTAGAATGTGTTTGTACAATATGGATATCAAATTGAAGCTGTTGGTGAATGCTTTAGTACAGAGTATTTTTCATGCCGCTCCGTGACTGGGGTCTCGAGATATAGGTCAAAACGTGGACCCGGGTAACCTTTGGTTGTGTATGTACAATATGGGTATCAAATGAAAGCTGTTGATAAGTGCTTTAATACGGGGTAATTTGTTATGTTATGTTATGTAATGTAATGTAATGTTATGTTATGTTATGGTATGTTATGTTATGTTATGTTATGTTATGTTATGTTATGTTATGTTATGGTATGTTATGTTATGTTATGTTATGTTATGTAATGTAATGTAATGTAATGTTATGTTATGGTATGTTATGTTATGTTATGTTATGTTATGTTATGTTATGTTATGTTATGTTATGTTATGTTATGTTATGTTATGTTATGTTATATTATGTTATGTTATGTTATGTTATGTTATGTTATGTTATGTTATGTTATGTTATGTTATGTTATGTTATGTTATGTTATGTTATGTTATGTTATGTTATGTTATGTTATGTTATGTTATGTTATGTTATGTTATGTTATGTTATGTTATGTTATGTTATGTTATGTTATGTTATGTTATGTTATGTTATGTTATGTTATGTTATGTTATGTTATGTTATGTTATGTTATGTTATGTTATGTTATGTTATGTTATGTTATGTTATGTTATGTTATGTTATGTTATGTTATGTTATGTTATGTTATGTTATGTTATGTTATGTTATGTTATGTTATGTTATGTTATGTTAGTTATGTTATGTTATGTTATGTTATGTTATGTTATGTTATGTTATGTTATGTTATGTTATGTTATGTTATGTTATGTTATGTTATGTTATGTTATGTTATGTTATGTTATGTTATGTTATGTTATGTTATGTTATGTTATGTTATGTTGTGTTGTGTTATGTTATGTTATGTTATGTTATGTTATGTTATGTTAAAGTATATTATGTTATGTTAATGTTAACTCATTCTCTATATCCATACAAAATATCTATCAAACAAATAAAATTAAAATTTTCTTTTGAAAATGCAACCATTCAATCAGTATTTTCTTATGACGTTATCACGTTAAGCTATCGTCAGTAAACCGACTTTACAGACAACCTC
>JAYXIM010019091.1:0-15435 GCA_037575425.1 Anastrepha fraterculus
TCATTATTCATTCACTTTGGTTTTTCAGTTTTTTTTTCATAGAGATGTCTTTTCGTTTAATTAACTATTTTTTCAGCCGATTTGGATTCCGTGCCTTCTTTCTGTTCAAAAACTGAAAAATATTATTGAAAATATAGAGATTTGCCACGATTCTTGGAGAAGCTAAAGGTCATATCAAAAATACTTCGATGAATGAAGAAATTGCGGACACAAGTGAATTTATATTATATATCTGAATGGAAAGTTACTTTGACAGAGACAACAAATAAAGGGTTTTCCAATAATAGGTGTTATTGGTGAATGGATTGCGCTATCGTGAGATGATCGGTATTGGATGGTGGAATCGATCTGGACAACGTTTATTTTCAACAAGACGGCACTACGTGCCACACAAGCAACCAAACCATTGACCTTTTACGGGAAAAGTTTCCGGACCGTGTTATCTCTCGGAGAGGTAGCCACAATTGGCCACCGATATCTTGTGATTTAACACTTTGTGACTTTTTTCTTTGGGGCCACGTGAAAGAGAAGATCTACGCCAACAGCCCAGGGTCGATTCAAAACCTCAAAGATGGAATTCGTGAGGCTATCGAGGACAAAGGGCAGCCACTTTGCAATTCGGTTAAGGAAAATTTCATGAAAAGGATATTCTCTTGTAAGCTTGGTCGTGGTGGTCATTTGTCTGATGTTATTTTCCACTATTAACGGCATACCTTCCTCTTTGTAATGAAATAAACATCCGATCATTTATATTAAAAACTAGTACTTTTCTTGGAATATCAAAATAACACCTCTGTTTGGAAAACCCAATATATTGATGTATAAATATTTTTCAAAAAGATGTGAGATTCCTTTATTTTGCACATATCTTGTTTATCTGCACACATTATGCCCAGCTACAGCCCACAGCAAATTACATTATAAAGGGTTTTTCAATAAGGGCGGGTAGATGTTGAAATGGAATTTAATGGCGTTTGCTGTGTGGCACGTAGCGCCGTCCTGCTGGAACCACATGTCGTCTAGGCCCATATGGTTCAATATGGGCCATAAGAAATTGGAAGGGCCACCACGTCTACCGAAAAATGGACGCAATGCGCGCAACGTTTGCGTTAATGAACACTCATTTTGATAATAAAGTTTTATCATTTGAACCATGATGATTTGGCATAAACAACTGAATAATAAACAAAAGATTTGACAGATGTCACCAAAACAAAATGGCTGCCACAGGGCGCCAAAATCGACCCGCGCCAATTGAAAAACCCTTTGTAATACTTTGACCTCTATCGACTACTTTTCTTTTTGTCTTTTGATTTTTGAATGCTCATAATGTTTTTATAGAAGTTTAGCGTATTGGCTAACAAGAGCCATATAAATACAGGTTTAAAAGTTTATATAAAAATTAGAAAAATTCTAGAAAATTTTCATTCGAATACTATGAGTTTTAATTAGAATCTGAAAAAAAAATTTGGCACGCAGTTTTATAGCTAATCTAATATATCTAATATATAAAGTGATTGAAAAACCGGCGCAAAAGCTTTTACGTCAAGCTGCAAAAGCGCAAAGCAGGCAGAATATTTAAAATCTTTGTTGGAAATTCTATGATTTTTCATACCAGCGGCATAGTAGATGAAAGGCCTTTTTATAAAAATAAACACCTTAAATATGCATTTCATTTGAATAAATGCAAATTAATTGTTTTTAAGTAAATATAATACCATCAAGAAAATTAAAACAAAACAAAACAGTTATTTGCACTTGTACTTGCTTGCTGTATGTATGTGTGTATATCTGCATATAGCAGTTGTTAAAACAAATCAGCAAGCCATCGAGACTTTCACTCAGCAGCAGAATTTCTTGAATCGAAAGCACCCAACGCTTGCAACTCTTAAACTAACAAGCAAATGCACTGGGGAATGGAGAGCAGGTATTCAAGAAATACCTTGTTTGATATGCACCTACTGAGTTCAGGAAGCAAACCACTTTACGACTGCTTTATTATATACATAGTAGATACAGTGCCGGGCATACAAATGTTAATAGCTGAAAAGTATTTTGTGATCCTTAAAAATAAATAAATAAATAATTGGCGCGCACACTTCTGTTAGGTATTTGACCGAACTCCTCCACTTATTTGTGATGTGCGTCTTGATGTTATTCCACAAATGGAGACACCTACACTTTAAGGCGACTTCAGTTTTTCTTTAGGAAACGTTTTTTCATGTCAAAAATGCACTTAAAGGTTTGCCATTGCTTGCCGAGGGGCGACCGCTGTTGGAAAAAAACTTTTTATATTATTTTGGTGTTTCGTGCACGGAGATTCGAAGCTACGCAAATGGTGGTCACGCAGCAACTCATCCGGCTACGGTGATAGCCTTTTCTAATATTCACCGGAATGTGGAAACCGATCGCATAATTGTTTAATTTTTTGCAAGTCGTCATCACGACCGTGGGTTTTTCGTACTCTTTCGGCCTCTTTTTTGCGTTCTTTCGATCCAATCGCCCGTTGAACGTTTACAAATTTCTTTATCGCACATCTTTTAAGCCTGACTATGTTGCTGATATTCCTCTTGATTAAATCTTCCAAACGTAGTGTAAGACTTTTGACCTCATCCGTTTCTATCCCTTTTTTTTCCAACTAGTCATTTTATTGCCTTAAGACAACACTATACAGTAATACTTATCCAACTTAATACTAATTGATTCAGGTCAAGCCATAAGAGCATCTTTCAAATACAGGAAAAATGTTATGTACTTTAATGATCCTTCAATCTCGGGTAGACTCTCTGTTAACTTCTTTATGCTCGCCACTGTATGTGTACGTTCGAATTAATACACAAAACCACATTGAGAAGCAAACGAAATAAAACTGATGGGAAATAGCAAGCAAGTGGAAAGCATTTCGAATAACTGCATTTAATACAGAGTTTTCCAGTTGACTTCAGCATGCGTCAGTGTACCGATCACAGCAATGGCTGAATGCGTTGGACCCATCCATCGGTCGGTTGTTTGAATGCATACTGCTCGCTGAGTGACCAATAAAGCATGCGAGGCAACAGAAATTGCGAAGTAATGACGCAGAAACCCACACACAGCAGGAGAGGAAATGAATGCAGCAGAAGGAAAAGTTGAACGAAGCCGAATACACATACACGGCAATATACTACTTATAATACATATGCGTATGTATGGACTGCATGGACTATGTGGACTGTGTGTAGTGTATGGACTGTGTGGACTATGGTTATGTGTACGAGTGTGTGTAGTGTTTAAGGCTATTGTTTACATACAGGAAACATAAGTATTTGCTTTCATTTGTTGAGCGAAATTTACAATATTGTAAATGCGAGATTGACTTGTGTATGATATTTTGCTATTATTTGCCATTTGCAATACAAATATGAGTTGAGCATGCAGTTGCAAAAAATAACTATGTACATCTGTTTGCGCATGCAAGAATTGAGGCTGGATTATGAAACATTAAAAAGTGCTCTTGCCTTAATAAAGAAATCTAATGCTACGTAAAAGTAAACGTTTCCATTGTTTGGAAAATGCAATATTTGCATTTTGATTTTATTTTTTATTTTTCGCTTTTAATCATGAGTTTTTTAATATTTTATTATTTGCCACATATATGTGTATGTACATGCGTACATATTTACGAACCAATTTGTGTATTTCCTTCTGTTATATTTTCCAAGTTGAAGCGTGAGCCGCTGAGCAGAAACGTACGAATTCTAAGAATCTTATAAAGCCAAACAAATAGATTTGCAAAAGATTAAATGAAAATAAAAGCGAAATAAGGCTTTGAATAACTGAGCCAATAAGCTGTAACCTGGATACGCTACCATTGTCGTCATTTTATTGCTTGCTCGTTTCACCTTTTCCATTGATAATGGGAAAATGTGGGGTGCAAACATTTTCATACGCTTATATTTCAAGTCATATTTAATTGATTAAAATGATTAGCAAGTTAGTCGACAGAAATAATAATAGCATTAAATACATGAGCCTGAAACACGCAGAAGTTTGGTGAATTTCTCAATTTTTGTTTTTTAAAGACAAATAATTGCAAGAAATGGCATATTTTAATTGCAAAAGGTAATAGTTGTACGAATTTATCAATTTTTTTCTAGAAATGTATCATTAGTGTCTAAAATTTTTTTCTATGTAAACAAACTTTTATATATACATACATACAAATATATAAACTTATACTTTAAATACATACAAACTTTTATATATACATACAAATATATAAACTTATACTTTAAATATTATATAACAAAAATAATTTCAAGCAATTTCCCGAAAAACCTTTTTTTCTAAAATATAATAAAAAAATTTGAGGCAGTTTGGTGATTTTTTTTTAATATTTATATACAATTACCTGAGCTTTTTTTTTTCTAAAATATAATAAAAAAACTTTAAGAAGTTTGGTGATTTTTTTGTATTTATTTATATGAAATTTTCCGAAATTTTTTTTTCTAAACTCATATGAAATTTTCCGAAATATTTTTTTCTAAACTTATATAAAATTTTCCGAAAATTTTTTTTTCTAAACTATGATGAAAAAAATGTTGAGCAGTTTCATTGCTTTTTCCTATCGATATACATACATAAAATTTTTCTGAATTTTTTTTTTTTTTCAAAAATTTCTTTCTCATAAATAATAAGAGAATTAAATTTATTCCTAAGACACCTTTATCTCATATCCACACTTTCAATTAGCAAAGCTTTGGTGAATTTCTCAATTCTTTTATAGAAATATAAACTTTTTTCTAAAAATAAACTAAAGCATTCAGTTAATGGCTCAAATATCTTTGCCTCAAATCAATAGCTTAAGAGCAATAGGAGGAAGTTTGGAGAATTTGTAATTTTTTTGTCTAAAACATTATAACAACATCTAATTTATGCCTGACATTTTTCGTTCTCCCGTCTACAGCGATTCTACGCAGAAGTTTGACGAGTTTTTCTATCTATTTTTTTCTAGATACATATATACAATTTTTATCTAAATTTTTTTCTTCCAAAAAATTAATAAGAGTATAAAATCAATTACATTTTTCACATTAACTGTTTAAGTGCAATGGACAGAAATTTGGGGTTTTAAACTTTTTTTCTAAAAAAAATAATTTATTTCTAATTTTGTTTTTTTTTCTAAAAATTTGTTAAAAATAAATTACACTAATATTTAATTTATAACATGCAATATTTTTTCCTCACACGAGCAATTGTAATGGATAGAAGTTTGGAGAGTTTTTCTACTTTTTTTCTAAATATATAAAATTTGTTGCTGAATTTTTTTTACAAAATATATTAAAAAAGAAATTGATAGTAGTATTATATTTATGCCTGAAAACTCTTTTTCTCACATTAACAGTTAAAGTACAGTAGGCATAAGTTTGACGAGTTTTAAAATTTTTTTCTAAAAATAAAAAAAAAAATGAATACCACCAGTCAATTTATGCTTCAAATAGGTTGTTTTGCTCACATTAAGAGTTTAAGAGCAATAGGCAGAAGTTTGGCGAATTTTAGAATTTTTTCCAAAAATATAAAATTTGCTTTCTAAAAAAAAATTTTTAGAAAATCAATCAGTTTGAGTGTGAGGTTACGATTTTTTACATACTCCTACAATTTTTTTGTGTAAAAAATTTGTAAAATAAGTTTTTTACATACTCGTATCACTTTTTTGTGTAAATATTTTTTTATGTAATTTAATTTTTTTAATCAATAAAAGCAACTTTTTGATATTTTGATTAATTTTTGTTTTTAATGATTTTATTATAAATTAATTTTAAAAAAATTTTGTACAAAAAAAATTTTACGCGTATGTAAAAAATCGTCTGAGGTTAAAACTGTAATTTTTTTTATTCTTCTTGACATAGAAAAAGTTGTCCTTGTTTGTGTGCACTTATATGTATGTACTAAGTCTCGACCCATAAAACTCCAGGCAGTTGATTGAATTTAACCAATTTGCGTTAATTGCTTTATTCTTTTGCAACCGACCTGCAAACCGAACACCCGAAATCGGTTATATTATATATCAAATTTACTTACAGTTTTGCAATTTGGTTTCGCTTTATCTGGGTACTCCGCACTTGGAAAATTCGTTTTATTCAAGCCAATACCAAAGAAGCTGGGCGCTGTACCACAAAAAAAAATCGAGATTAGTGTTTTTTCTTTTTTCACACACTTTTTTTTTGCAATTTATTGCTTTGAGTGTCGAAATTTCATTCAAAATATAATCATGAATTGGAAATAACAACAAAAAAGCAGATCGCTTTGTCATTGAAACCACCAAATCACTAAAAAAACACAATGCAGCTTTGTACTGCTATCGCCTAGTGTGGATGCGCCTTGGTGTTATTTGACGTTTAGTTGAAATTTCCGAAGTACTTTCCAGTGGCACATATATGTACAATAGTATCTTTTTACCCTGCAACACTACTAATTAGGTCGCAAATATGTATCGGATGTTGTTTTTAATTGCATAAGTAATATAGCTCACACCACAAATAGGAGGAGGAGCTCGGCGAAACACCCAAAAAGGGTGTACGCGCCAATTATATATAAGTATATATATAAGTACTATAGCTAACGGTCGGTTTGACAGCTGAGAATGATAAATTGTGTTACCATTTCTGCTTAGTAAGGTTTAGCAAGTCATCATGAATCGTTTAGCGAAAAAAACAACGCACCCAAATTGTGGAAATTTACTTTGAAAAAACAAAAATGTGCGCGAAGTTCATTCACCCATTTTATGTGCGATTTACTTATTGGCGGCACCATCGGTTATAATTTGTTTCGAAACGAGTTAGGAGCTGCCGGTACGATGAATGCCGAGCAATGCTGACTGAATTTTTGTTTCCAAAAATGACTCTGCTAAATACCGGGGACATTTGATTCCCACAAGACGGCACAACTTGCCATACAGTAGGTAGTAATTTGGACTGATCGATCGATCATATGCCATAAGTAGTAGGTAGTAATTTGGACTGATCGAATGGACCATGTAACTCATAGTTGCGGCAGAGATACACCGGATATCATAACATATTCAAAAAGTAAATGCCATGAAATTATCTATCAGATTTTAATTAAAAAAATTCATTCCGACAATATTTCTGTTTTGTATTATAATTTTAAGTACTCTTAAAAATGGACCGATAGCTTTATCAACTCGAGTAGGCTATTTTTGTTGCTGCTTTCCACGTAATTCCCTAAATTTGCTAGTGTTCTTTAACTGGTCGAATGCAAAAAAGATGTAGCGAAAATTGTTCTTCGAATTAAAGTTAAGACATCTTAACGAGACTCAAGATTTAATTTATTTCTGGTGCATAGATAAAGCCTCAAGAATGGTTGAATTCGGATATCAGGCAATCCCAAAAACCAACAAATGTGATTTTCTTACAACTAATGAATACAAAAGAATAAAAGGAATGAAATTGGAGAAAACCATTTTGATTTCACAAAAAATTCGTAAATGTATAATAAATAAATTTTCGATTCATATAAACATTTTGAAGGAGAGACCTTGATACTGCCCTTTTTTAATTAACCTTCATGTGCCCGGGATATAAAACTTACGTACCCGGTCGGCTTACTACATTTGTAGTAACTACGTAATTGCATGCAACAGCAATGTAATGTTAAGAAAAAAGACTTGTATGGTGCTTTTTTTTACTTGCATGTGTGTAATAACCTTTTCATTTAAAAATATTGAATTCAGGTGATAATTTTAATACAAAAAATGTTTTAATTTTCAGGAGTTGAACAGCATTTTCCCAAAATATATTATATGCTTCGGCATGTGCATTACACACTGCTTTTTTGCACCAACTACAGATTTTTCGTGTGTTGTTACGACTTCCTATTTCACAGTATTGACAAGGTACAGGATATTTTGGTTGTTTATCGTTGGAAATATCAGGTAAAATAGATGAATCAACATTAGATGTAGCAGAAAGGGATCGATCCAGTGCCATTTCGATAGCTTTACGTGTTTGATGGCATCCCAGCACCCGGGTAACTTGAGAGCTCTGTTCAATTGCTGGCATAAAAAGCTGCTTAGACAAGCTCCGCAAGAACTTTCGTCGCGCGTCTGTGCGACGGTTATATGGATTGTTTTCCGAGTAAATGATGAATGATGCTAGTACACTTAGTCCAGCATGTTATAAAACATGGCCAAGGGCCAACGCAATGTTTTGCGTTTCGTTGAATATGCAGAAAGCATTTTATCCATTACGTCGACGCCTCCTTTGTTTGCATTGTAATCAAGGATGTATTGCGGCTTGTTTTTCTTTTCAGCTACAATTGAATTTGTCAAAGGTGTGCTGGCAAGTATTATAACTGATCTACCTCTTTTTGGAACATAAGATACCAAAGAAAACTTTCCATCGAGGAACCCGAAAATGGAAGATTCTTCAGCACGATTGCGGTCAGCCTTCATTTCATATGGTACAAACGTTTTATTTTGACGAACAGTACCAAGAATAGCAAGACCTTTGGACATTAAATACTTGCCTAAGTTTAGCGATGTAAAAAAATTGTCACAAATAATAGTCCTTCCGGTGTTCTCCCAATGGCATACTAACCTTTGCACAACACCTTCACCTACGTTATTTGTTCGACCAGCATTTGAGTTTTTTCCAGTATATATTTCACTTTTGAGTGGATAGAACGACTTAGCATCGCATGCAAACCAAACCTTTATCCCATACTTGGCAGGCTCAGAGGGTATGTACTGAGTAAACCTAGTTCAACCGCGATAAGCAAATAATTGTTCATTCACAGTTATTTCTCCAGATGGTTGGTAATATTATATTTGCGCAGATTTGCGTTCATTTGTGTCCACAATTCAGATATTGGAGCAGCCTTATCGGCTTCTAGCCTAACTGCTCTTGTATGCTCGCTGTCAAATCTAATGAATCGAACAAATTCTTTGAAGCGTGACTTAGGCATTACTGCTCGATAAAAGCAAATGCATTCTTGGCTCCATAGCACATCCACATCTTCGTCATTTGATTTATTTACACCTGCTAGTAACACAAGACCTATAAATGCTCTTAGTTCAAGCTGAAGTCAACTATAAAATATTATTTTGCATACATTTTATATGGTTACTACAAATGTAGTAAGCCGGCCGCAAGATGACGTTTTTTTCAAGTAGGGTCTAGAGGTCAGGCAAATAATAGTTCGAGTGTTATTATACTCTTAATTGACTTTGATTTGATAATCAGGAAGCTACTAAAAAATTCGGGCATTGTTGTTTCGGAAATTTTGTTTTTATCTCACTTTTTTTCACAATTTACTACAAATGTAGTAAGCCGGGCACATGAAGGTTAATATGCTATACATACCTATTTCTTTCTAAAATCGGTGATATAATCCATACTTACCAAAGCTGATTTATCATCAACTCTGATATTTAGTGGCTTGAGTGATTTGGTTTGCATTATTCAGAAAAGAGTGCTCGACTGAGTCATTGAGAGTGAAGTTGACTGCTGTGAAGCAAAAATAAAAAATTTCAGACTGGTAGCACTTCAAAAGCGAGCACAAGTCATCACGATCACTGGCTAATGCCCTAAACTACTTGGCCCACTATTAGGTCTAGTAAATTCCCACTGATCGTAATGGGCGCTTCGAATTTTTTTACAGAATTTAAGAATTTAAAGCACAGCGTGGCCGTTGCTTTACACCTGCAAACCAGCTCTTCATATCTTCCTTCAACGCTTTCTTGTTAGTAAATTATCAAAATTTCATAAATGCTGTTCTCCATCGAGTGACTGTTCTCTACGACTGAATTTCGTCACCTACTTACGCCTGCTGCTAAAGATTACTACTCTACGTGTAATTGAAAAAAAAATAACCAGGAAAATTTCAAGTTATTTTCAGGCAGGATACGTTCCAGTACTTGAGTAAGCTTAGAATTGGAAGTAACGTACAACGATGCTCAAGTACACACTTCCATAACCAGCCAGCTTCTGCTTCAAGTACTGCAGAGCTGTAGTGCAGACTTTTAGCTATCACCTTCAGCACAAAAGGGAGTTTGACCGTGTGTGAGTCTATATGTATGTTTATGTAGGTACCTAAGCCCGTGTGTGTCTCTGCCAGGTTGCCTCATATGCATTCCTTTTTATGCAGCTTATTTCGATACACAAGCAAACACACACACACACACACGCACAAGAAACGCTTATTTGCCTACCTAATTTGCTTTTCCTATTACCCACTCCCCTTCTTGATTCTACTAATAATGCACTACTTGTTGTTTTCATAGTTGTTACCTACTCACTTTCTTCAATTACGTTGCCAATTTTTCGATTTGGCTCTCAGTGTTGCCAATCGCAAAGCAAATAAGCAAATAAGCAAAAAAAAAAAACGACCAGTTTAAATAGCCCAGAGCATTGTTTGGCAATTTTTGCTATTTGTTCTTAACAACCGATTCAACTTAGGTTGCTTCTATCAGGCATCGATTTTATTGGCTACTGATGTTGTACAAATGCATACACACAGCTGTTGTTATGGATGTGTTTGTACATTTAAGTACGTATTTACATGCACGGACTAGTATGTTGCCTGTGATCATCATTGCGGTCGAGAAAAGATGTGTTGTGCACTTTGAGAAGAAGAAGAAGAACAATAAGAGGTGGAATAAGAAAAAGAGGTGGTATGAAACAGCAGTTTTCAAGTTTTCGCCATATTGGTTGTGGTACTTAGAAACAACTGGCACTTCATTGCAGTGCTCATTGGACTTAGCACAGACACATACAACTACATACATATGCAATGCATACAAATGGCCTTTCGACTATTTCAAGGTATAGTTAGCCTTGAGACCAACCCAAATATTCCGCACTCAATTTATTTGAGCTCAGTTTGTTTGCTATCAACAAATACTGACCAAACTCACACACTCAAATACGTACTTACACCTCTACTACGATATTAGTATAAGTATGATTGTGAGTAGGTATTACATAGGTACGTATTTACAAATGTATGAGCCGCTTCATTCTCATTTCGTTGAGTTTGACTTAATTGAAATCGGATATGTCTACGAAGCATTTCTCATATGTTTGCGGACGTCAGTTGGGCTGTCGGATATTGCCATTTTATGTACAAGGTGAATATTTGTTTCTCTAATGTCCGGTAAATTGGCTGCAAAAGTCAGTGGTGAAGCGACGAACATACATAAATACTTGCATGTGTATGTGCATGCACACAGTAGTGTCATATAAATTTCGTTTAATTTGACATCCTGTGGTAAGTACATAAATTCAGGCATAAAAATAAATAAACAGTTGAGTGCATGAGAATTGGGATACAAAAAAAAAAAATCCAACTTTTGCTATGCTACTTTTTTATGCAAAGTAATTACTTTGATTAATTTTTTTGCTAACAGGTTTGATTTCGTTCGTGGTTATTCGGTATAAATTTACTAAAGCAAAGCTCATATCTCGAAAGTATTTTAATTGAAAATTAAAGTTGATCCGCTAGGGGATGCTTTTGTAGTTATACACATGAAATTGTTTTTATGCTTCGATTAGAATCTTATTCTAAATAGAGCGAATTCCTATCGAGTGGTCCAAGCATTGTGGATATTGTCGTAAACTCTTCTCAAAATGGTCTATTAAGTTTGAGTATTATAAGAAGCTCCTCATAAAAAACCATTTGCTGTTCGGAGTCGCCTTAAAACTATAGGTGCCTTCATTTGTGTGGAAAGACAGAAAAAGTCACTCACCACAAATAATAGGAGGAGACCGGCCCATCATTCTAAAAGGGCATAAGGGCCGATTACAAATATGTATAATATAAATATAATACAATTTTCTCAAAATCTTTGATA
Source organism: Anastrepha fraterculus (assembly GCA_037575425.1). Classification (NCBI taxonomy): domain Eukaryota; kingdom Metazoa; phylum Arthropoda; class Insecta; order Diptera; family Tephritidae; genus Anastrepha; species Anastrepha fraterculus. The sequence continues at coordinate 11,852 of JAYXIM010019091.1, forward strand.
TTTCGCTTTAACCTCTGCCACATATCAAAATTTTCAGAATTGAAGAATTCTCAAAATTATGAAATTTTTTTTCCATTTGCGAATTCGCTACATTATATTTATATAGAAAAAACTGCAGTGACCAGAATAAATAACCTTTGGAAGAAAATTTCTGGATAGTTGAAGCTTAAGGTATATGTAAAAAACACACAGTGCTACAAAGTATAAGTCAACAAAATTAGGCGCAAATATTTTACTACATACAAAAATTTAAAGTATAATTTGTTAAAGGTCTTAGAAGTGTAAAATAGAAATTTGTGGTCATAGTTGTTTTAGTGGCTTCCTAAAAATTTGAGGCTGAAAGTTCAAAATACGCAATTTTGGCCTATATTTCTGATTTTGCAGAATCTCACAATAATTCAAAAAACAAAGTGCGTGTAGCGTAGTACATATACCAGAAGTCAAACTTTCAAGGCAGACAAATAAAGAGAGAGAGACCCGAGAGAGAATGAGAGAGAGACAGAGAGAGAAAGAATATATATCTAAATAAATTCACAACATTTGCAGAGAATACAAATAGACAAAATTTACAAAAAACGGAGAAGGCTCGACCGCTGTAGATAAACGCCGGACACAAACCGTGGCAACAACGCGCACTACTCCGTGCACGAATGCTATTCCAGGACCGCAGCAACGACACAAATTACCGCAAGGCAATCCCAATAAATCCGACGCTGGAATGGATAGCACTTTATAGTACGCATAAGCACTAGCCAGGAAACGGAAATAAGCGCCAAAAAGTAGGCAGCAAAAAAAACGCCAAAAAATTTGAACCAAAAACCGCGCCAAAGAGAACGCTCCAACTAAATATAACGCCAAAAAGTAGGCACCAAAAATATTTTTCCTACAAGTTTGCACCAACAAACAAGCGCCAAAAAGTAGGCAGTGTTATTTCTCACTAGAAATTAGCAACCACAAAGAAAACTCCGGAAAAATAACCTAAAGTGTATCTAAGATATATGTATATAAGGTATAGCTCTCTCTCTCTCCTTTTCCTCTACGTTATATCTTTTTTCTCTCTCGCGGAAGGAAAATGCTCAAAACGTTACATAGCCTTGAAATTTCACTCTCCATTCCCACTCGTCCATCGACGCCTAAGAAGTTTCACTTCAAAAACAACGAACGCATCTTTGGTTACAAGATTTCTTCTTTAGGTCCTAGGATTCACTATATAATGATACATTTAGTACAATTATTCCTTCTGAATAGTCAAACACCTATTCCGGACTGACTACCCCGTCACTGCAGTCTGCTTTTCTAATACCCTTAGAGCTTTTGAATCTATTTGCATCTATCTACACAGCCTACCTATTAATCCTACATATAATAGAGTATGTATGTCTAAAATTAAGTTACATATAGTTGAGGAGAATATATCGGAATAAAAAAGGTAACTACTATATCCTCAATCTATAGACTATAAAGTTTCAAGCTCTGCAAAGAATTATCTGACCGCATTCAAAAAGTTCTCACAAAACAAAGGTACATACTTAAACACATATAACTGTGGGCAAAAAGTAAGGTGAATTTATTTGTCAAACTTCGCGGTATTAAAATTTCGCTCTAGTTATTTTTTTCATGAGTTGGTAGCACTGTTAATAACATCTGGGCCAACTTTGATGTGAATATCATTATCAGTAATATATTTACCCTTGTGTTTACCAAACGACCAAGAGTGCATTTTTCGATTTTTACAATGTCTGATTTGATTGAGCAGAGCAGTCCCATCAAATTTTGTGTGCGGAATGAAATTTCGGCTGCGGAAACGTTTAGCATGCAGAAGGCATTTGGTGATTCGACCATGTCGCAGAAAAATGTTTATAAGTGGTACAAAGACTTCAAAGAGGGTCGAGAACGTGTTGATGACTTGGAGCGCATCGACGTCAACAGATGACCAACACGTCAATAAAGTGAAGGAGTTAGTGCTCAAAAATCGTCGGTTGATTTTTAAAGACCTTACTGATATGATTGGAGTATCAGAAAGATCTGTGAAAACCATTTTGAAAGACCATTTGGGCCTACGAAAAGTCAAATCTCGTTTGGTACCGAAAACTCTCAATTTATTGGAAAAAAGTCGTCGCGTTGATGTGTGTGAAACAATGCTTTCAGGCTATCAGGACAAGCTCAAATGCATCATTACGGGAGATGAGACTTGGATTTATGCTTACGACCCTGAAACAACCGATCAATCTAGCGAATATCGTGCTAAAGGCGAGTCCAGACCGAAAAGAGCACGTCAAAGTCGTTCAAAAATAAAGGTCATGATGACAGTTTTTTTCGACTTTCGTGGTGTGGTACACTACGAATTCCTTCCACCTGGCTAAACTGTTAATAAGGAATATTATTTATGATTATTTATGATTTGGCTCCGTGTGACTTCTGGCTATCCCCAAAACTCAAGAGACCACTCCGGGGAACGCGTGTCGAGTCGATTGAGGAGATAAATGCTGAATCGAAGAAGGTGCTGATGGCTATACCGGAAATGGACTATTTGGCATGTTTCGGGGATTGGAAAAATCGTTGGCATAAGTGTATTTCATCGAGAGGGGATTATTTTGAAGGGGATGAAATAGATTTACAAGAATAAATAAAGGTTTTCCATTTTACAACCAAATTCACCTTACTTTTTACCCACAGTAATATGTATGTATATTGCTTAGATGCATGTGTAAATTACTATATTCATATGCATGCACCATTGCGTATTTATATAGTGTAAGCTGGTGCACACAATTTTCTCACACGGAATTTGTAATTTACTCCTCTTGCCATTGCGCACTACCTGTGTTGTCGCAGTAACAATTTTGTACAGGGCTTCAGCAACTGATATGTGGAAGTTAGTTTGCTTCACCTCAATTGAATCACCTTAGAATCCATATGGTCACCTAGTAGCCATATAAAGTAGTACAAAGTCAATTGTGTACATATATATGAACATAAGAAAATATGTACATATATACTCGTATAAATAACTGCAAGGAAAATTAGAGCTACTGAAGGAAGGTTTTGGTTCGAAACTAGAATAAACTCACTAATATCGAGAAATGTCGGCATTCAAGTGACAAGCAGCGGGATTTTTCTCCAGAGTACGAAAAAGTCAAAGCAGTTCTTCACGCATACCATATAACGATCGGGGCAGTGTATTATGATGAGGTCTTCTCAAGCTGAAGGCAGGATGGAATAACGTGTTTTTTGTTTTTTTTTTGTTTATCAAAAACAATAAAATAAAGTAGATCATAGTCATAAAATCAAAGTGATACAAAATTTAAAAAAATTCAAAATCTCAAAATTAAGTTGAACTATAATTTTTTTACATCTCCCAAGAATCGATTCCAGTACCTCTTAAATTGTACCCCATTGCACTTCCCTACCTTTCATTGCAACAGCCCGATGTGTACCAGAGGTTTGCTGCTTGTAACCGTCGAACTGAAGACTAACTAATTCAGAACTAGCGAGAGATAGAAACAGTGCGTACTAGTTTATAAAATTTAGTACTACTTTCGAACTATTGAAAAAGCGATGCAGCAGCTGGCTACTGTCACCTC
>JAYXIM010019093.1:0-15281 GCA_037575425.1 Anastrepha fraterculus
AGGGCGGTTCGATTTAAAAATCGCTCATTGCTCTGTGAAAATCGTATTCTAGGGATCAAAATAAGAAACTTTGCCAAAGGAACCATACCTCTAAAACGAATTCTGATGTCCCCCAATTTGGGTCGAACTTTTTAGTTTCTTTTCTATAACTCACTTAAATAATTTTTTTCATTTACATAGGTTCTGACTAAATAAATTTCTTAAGAGAAAAAATAGATATTATTATAAATAAATATTAAATATTATTATAAATAAATAAAAATAAAGAAAAAACATAGCCATTTAGCTGATTTTTTCATGTAAGGGCCAAAAATGGTGATATTTTTAAATTTGGGTGATATTTGACCTCTCATTACCTCATTGCTCTTTCCTCTCTACAACGGGCTCTACACTCCGCCTTAGCGAAACAAAAGCGTGAAGAACTACCCAGTAACCACAAAACAATTTAAATCCACCGGCCTTGCCAAAGAAACTTTTAGTTGTGCTTAGTTTTTAGTTGCTTTTAAAAATTCTTTCGCACTTTGAAACTCATCTACCACATTTTTAATAAATACTCGCGAACAATACTCACTCTACCACTCTCCAGAGTTCCATAGTAATTATGAATAATTAAACTTCTGAGTATAAATCAAGCTTAAAAGCAAGCTTGGCAAGCCATATAAAAGGCAAAGCAACAATAAAAAATACAAATAATAAACCAAAGAGTAGTGCAAAAGAGCGGCAACAAAAACGAAAAAAGGCGACAAAAGCAAACTACAGAACCACCGAAAATCAACCAAAAGCCCAATCAACCGATCAACCACTGAAGTGTCTAATTTATGCAACACAACAAATAAAGGAAATATACAAACACAACAACAACAACGATGCGGTAATTAATGCGCAACAATAAATAACAGGCAACAAAAAAATAACAACAACAAAATTACTTCAATTTTAGGTGTTTTCGCTGAGTGTTTGGGGAGTACACACACATGCACACATACATACATGCATATATACAGAGAGACTTGGTTGGAGCGAGCACTAATTGACACCTTTCAGATGTCATTAATGAGGCGATAATATGGGCAAGAACGCCGTGCAAAAAAAAAAACAACCAAATTGACAAAAACAGATAAGAAGCAATGAGAAGAAAAACAAAAAAAATTAAACATGAAGATTGCAGCAAATAAGAGGAGAGATCAATTAATGCAAATCATCTGCTGGCGACGATGATGTGGCAACAATTTGCGAATGCGCGCCCCAAAAAAACCAGCACTCAGCCTAAATGTAAGGCTAATGAGCTGTGTATTATTATTTTTTTTTTTTTTTTGTTCTTTTGTTTTGCATTTTTGGAGTTTGGTAATGGTGGGGAGGAAGTGGTTGGGGTAATAAGCAGGATACTTGGGTAGGACACTTGTGATATGGATTGTAAATGGTTGTACAACAATAATAACTCAAGCAGGATTACTCAAATGCCAGATGAATCACGAAAGTGTAGTGGCCAAGCTCTCATACTCGACTGCTAACTGGTGACCGCTGGCCACCCGGACGCGCCCAAAAAAACTTACACATTCATTTAACCGAAACAACTGGGTGTGTGCTGCTGCTTATTTGTGTAATTAATCATTAGACAAACAAATGTGGGGAAGTGAACGCCGATGATAAGTGCGATTAAATTGGGAGTAGTATACAGAATCTTTTTCATTAGATTATACGAATGTCATGTAATCAGTTTTTTGTGGTTTTTCTTTTTGTTTGTTTTTATAAAACTCTGAGCTACGCCACACTCATTCACATGCTTTGTCATTAAACACTTCCTACCCACCTCCTACACACTCACACGTTGTAATTTATTTACTTCGTTCAATCACACTAATCAAATCATCACTATTACCAACTCCATTTGAATTAGGAAAATTAGAAATAAAAAATCTCATATCGCAACTTCGCTTGAAATTCTATCTATCACCCACGACTACTACACACGCGCGCTCGTTTATCTTGCTAGCGTAAACTCATTTAGTACTCTACACACGCACATTGGCAATTAAGTTGGCGGAAGGTGCAAGGATGTTGCATGCAAGCATCCTTTTTCCAGCTTGCATGCCAGCTATCGTCTTTGGCATATCCTGCAACTCGCAAACTTGCAGCATGCTGCACTTCTCACGACGCCACACGCATACACACACCGACAAAAACGTAGTTTAATGTTCATTCACACACTCGCTTACTGTCTAAATAATCCATTTCGTAGTGAGTAGGTGCTTGTCATTACGAATGGCGCCACGCCTCGTCCAAGTATTCTCATACACGTCTGCGAGTACTCGCATCCTTGTGAACACAACTAGACACAGTGGAGCAATATGCATAGTTTTGGAAATATTTAGTTTACGAACTACTACTACGAAAAATTTAATTGATTTTATAATCCTTACAATTTATTCTTCTGGAGTAAATAGATTAATATCACTGGCACACAAAAAAAAAAACAAAAAGTTGTCTGTACACTGGGTGCCACCTATCCACGGTCATGTTTTTTGACCCGCTGAATACGAATTTCAAGTCAGTTTGGGCCGTCCAGCCTTCAATTACGAGTAAATTGCAAAAAACCCCAAAAATTAGCGAAAATTCGAATGAAATAGCAAAAAATGGATAAGGTAGCAGAAAATTGCTGCTGAAGAAATTGAAAAAATCTTTTAAACACACTTAAATAAATTTTATTATATTGTTTATTAAAAAAATACAAGATTAAAATCTGAAAATGCAAAAAAATTGTAAAATCTATGGAAATGACGTATAAAAAGAGTTAGAAGAATGATTTTCCTAACTTTCAAACTGTTGTCCGGTGGTATCGAACTCTTTTATTTTCAAATGATCTACGGAGAGAATTTCTTTTTCGTTCGTTATAATCTCTTGGTATATCTCTTTTGAGTGTCCAGCAAATTTCCTTGATACCTAGTCTCCATTTCACTTATGTCTTGATGAAAGCGTTCTCCCTGTTCTTCACTGTACTCCCCAAGATTCTCAGGAAAGTAGTCGATGTGAGAATCTAGGAAGTGTAATTTTAGATTCATTAAGCATCCTAAATTTTTGTAATTTTTCCCTAATTCTTCGACTATTGTCCTGTAATTTTCACTTTTATTATTTCCTAAAAAGTTATGACACACATTTTTTAAACTTACCCAAGCTGCTCTCTCCGTATCATTCATTTTACCTATAAAATTAGCATCCTGAAATAGAGTTCTATTATGGGGTTCATTAAAAATTCCCTGTTTTAATTTGGCATCACTTATTGCAGGAAACTTTTCTCTCAAGTACTGAAAACAATCACCATCCTTGTCCAGAGCTTTGACATATTGTTTCATGAGACCTAATTTGATGTGAAGTGGCGGTAGCAGATAGCTTGACGGCTGAATTAATGGTGTTCGTATTACATTTTGAGTACCGACATTTAACTGCACTCCCGTAGGCCATTCTTTTTTCACATAGTGATTCTTTCTGTCTCTGCTATCCCACAAACATAGATAGCAAGAATATTTTGTGAATCCTGATTGTTGGCCTAAAAGAAGTGTTGCGATTTTGAGATCCCCGCAAAATTTGCCATTGGTGTTCTGAATACTTTATCTTGTCCAATACAATTTCCAAATTTTCATAGGTCTCCTTAAGCTTCGTCGAATGGGCTATTGGAATTGGCGCTAATATGTTTCCAATGGGAAGCAAGACAGCTTTGAGACTTCTAGTTGATGAATCTATAAAGAGTCTCCATTCATCGGCTTTATAGATATTAGGTTTTAATTCATCAACCAAGCTTTTAACATTGGAACAGTACATCACCGAGTTCTCATCGTCCTTTGTGAAAAACTTCCGGAACTCCTCTTCTCCGTTAGTATGTAACGGATCAAAATACATAAAAAATTATGCTTCCCTTAGATCTCAAAAAAATTTTTTTTTGTCAAAACATAGAATTTTCGCTAGTTTTTGTATTTGTTTGCAAATTACTCGAAATTGAATTCTGGACGGCCCAAACTGACTTGAAATTCGTACTCAGCGGGTGAAAAACATGCCCGTAGATAGGTGGCGCCCGGTGTACAGACAAGTTTTTTTTGTGTGCCGGTGTAATTAATATGTAAAATTCTACATACCATACAGACGCTACCCGCGCACTGCCTTTCACATGAAAGACTCCATGTCGAGGTATTCGAGCCTTTTTGACATGTTTTTACATTTCTCTGAAAATTATTTTATTTGCAACCTTAAGTATAATGAGAAGTAAACTAAAAACATTTCGAAAAAATGTTATAATTTTCAGATATATTTAGTGTTGAAAATTTTGTTATGGAGATCTTTAAAGTCAAATTTCTTCGGTTCTTTTCAAGAATTTCATAAATTTTTTTTTTATTTCTTAGGATAAAACATCGTTTATAAAAATTAAACGAAATAAAAATAATTTTATTTTTTAGTTAAATTTTTTTAGGATAAAACCTTTTATTTTTCATTTCACCAATGATAAAAAAGAGCATCCATATCCCATAGATGGCTATGTGTAAAAATTACAATGGGCTCATCTAGAAGGAGTAGTGACTTACTACGCTCGAAAATACGGCGATAGAGGGAGAATTTCTCCAATTCCCGTGAACCATATCAAATTTCTCATCATAATTAAATACCATCCCGGCATACTCAGAAAGAATTCAGTTAAGGCAGATTTTTCACCAAACCAACTGCTGTAGTTGCCGTTTCTGCATGACAACCATTCAGTTGGTTTCGCGCTCAATACCCACTGTAATCAGGAGACATTCAGATACAAGATAAGAAAAGTTTTTTCTAATGAGTGAAATTTTAGATTTAATGAACTAGTCGGGCAGATTGGGAAATTCCGAAATGACTCCTTTGAGCCAGGAACGAAGAGAGCGGATCCTCTAAATGATAGCCGTCTGCTATTGGCTTTTGAAACTTTTTCTGAAGTGCAAGCTAATAGACTGCAGAATTTTCTTGCAAAAGGAATGCCATCTAATGTGTCCGTGACTTAATTCCACTTAGTCTATGCTTTCTCACTTAATCCTTATTTGACCTTTAGAAGAGACTACCTTTAGACTAAGCGGTCAGTACAGTCATACGTGAAATCACCGAACAAATGGAAGCTCTGTCCGTTATTAAAAAAGGCACATTAAGTCTTATAGTTAGCTTTTTGTGTATCTGAGAAATTCGTGTTCCATGAAATAGTTTTTTAGCAAAAACTGCATGATAAAAATTATCTAATATCGGGTGTTTTTTAAGAACTTCAGGACTTCAAGTGATAATGTAATACAAACGAAAAATATTTCTGGAATGGATTTTTGTATTAGAATCTGGTGGATAATTGCATGGCATTTATTTTTTTAATATGACCGTAGGCTCGTTGTGACTACGAGTTACATGGCCTATTCGATCAGTCCGATTTTTGACTACTTTTTCCACTAATCAACAAACGAATTGTTATGCGTCGTTTTGTTAGAATAGAACGTCACCGATGTTAAGCTGATACATTTTTGGAAATAAAAATTCAGTCAGCATGGATCGATGGCGTTCGTCATTCATCGTAATGTTCTTCTTCGTTTTGAAGGAAATAGGGGCCGATGATGCCGCCATTGTTCTATGAACATCGCGAACAGATTTATATTTTTCAAAGTGAATTTCCACAATTTGGAATCGTTGCGGTGACGATTCATGATGGCTTGTCAAACGTTAGTGAACAGAAATGTCAACATAGCTTGACATTCTCAACTGACAAACCATAGTTATCGATATCGATAGTTCCCATGCAACTAAAAACAATAAAAATACCAGTCTAACGGTTAGACGCGATAGAAGTGAAACCTTCCGTAAAACAAACTGAGAGAGAATGAGACGAAAGCAGCATTAGGAGCGGGATAATTCTAGGTTCATTATAATATTGCTATAAAGTTCATATGTTATTTTCTTCATTTTATTATTATTCATCCTCAATGTTTTCAATTTCAACAAATGATACGAGTGGCTTATGATAGCTAAAATATGATACAAATGCTTTGGTTTCGCTGTTGTCAACATATCTTTGAAATACCGCGTCAATTGTTGTTTTTGATCGTGTTGTCGATTCAGTGCGATTGTTACACATTTTTAAATCGAATGTTGTATTGAGAAAGTCAATTAAAGGAACCGCTGTGTCCAATGCAAAATTTACGTTAAAATCGCCACTTAAAATCATTGGAACTTTATCGTAATCTTTTCTAAGTATCCGCGATACTTCTGATGTACATTTTATTAAATTTTCGTGAATGAATTCCGTGATGCTATTTATTAATTGATTCGGTGAAATATAAATTACCACAATTAAAACTGTTTTTCCATTGCTCAATCTGGTTTCGCATGCACATATTTCTCCCACTCCCACTGCATTCAGATCTATCTGTGGAGTTACAATACGAGCACCGTCATTTTGATTGTGGTATATTGCAACACCGCCTGCAATTGCGGTAAATATTTAAAAATGAAAGTATTTACGAATATAAAAATACGGACGCAATACAGCACACGCGGTTGCTATTATGAGCGTCGTAACGCGTATATTACACAGACGTACTAACATACACACAAACATTCGTAGGACGATTGGTCTAAGCAAGTATTAGGTAGTGTAGTATAGGTATACATAATGCCTTCTCGCTCACCGTGGCTCCGTAATACGCAGGCGCACACACATACATACAAACATACATACGTATGATGCTTGAACTAAACACCAAAGCAAGTAATAGGCAGTGTAGTATACATACTACAATACTCACTATACTAGCGTGGCTCAGCAGTACGCAGCCACACACATATACGTATATCAACACATAACGCCTCGTAGCCAAGAGTGTCGCTTTTTCGTTTCATCGAGTCTCAAATCACTCCCAACGATTCTAAAGAAGTTTTCACTTGAAAAAAACAATTCATTATATGTTTTTAAATAAGAATTAAACTAGTTTACACAATTTATTTCATTTTATTTTTTTCAAGTTAAACCACGCAGTATACTACATTTTGCTGTAATGGTATAGTAAAAAATAATTTCAAGAGAAATTGTGCTTAACTTTTATGGTCGATTTTTTGTGAAAAATACACTTAACTTAAAAGAGATTAATACCTCTAATCTCTTTCATTTATGCCTGATATCAATCCACTGTGCTTGCACCAAGATAAGGGACATCTCAAGGATATGTAACTTTATCACGCTGTTTATGCTGCTTTGATTTTGTTGTTGCCTCTCCACACATCTTTAACGCATGCAACAATCTGCAGCTATGCATATGTGTACACTCGCTCGTTCACTCAATGTGTGGCGTCACGTCAGCTCGTAATGGCTCGTTTATCAGGAGCAATAACAACAACAACAACGTAATGTAACATATCCTCATTGCAGCAAGTGATAGTTATCCGAACTCGCTGGACCGCGTTGCATTCATACGCCAAACTCATTGTACACTTGTACACCGTATGTGTAATATTATGTATTGATATGTGTGTGTGCCCCCCATGCACTACCATTGTAGCAAGTGCAACTGTCGGCGGTACTTCAAGTGCATTTCGGCATCCGCATTTAGTGGTGCCGCAGTTGTGTTTGTTGGGGTTTTTGCTTTCGTTTTTCCCATTGTTGATTGCCATTATCTTTGTTTCAATTTTAGTGACACTTCTTCACCCTTCTTAGGAATATGGTATTTATTTTAGTATTTTTCGTCCTTATTTACTATACAGGGCATGTCCTTTACGGCGTCCTTGCATTGAGACTTAATGCTTATGTAAGCAAGTTGGTATGTGTGTATGTGTGTTTGCTTAGGGGGAAAGTCAGCTTGCCAGTGATAAGCAATCAATTGGCGCCACAGTCTCGTGTAAGTAGCTGTTTAATTTTTATCTTTTTTTTCCTTTTTTAGTTTTTATATGTTTTGTTGCGTTGCAGGACCGTTTGTCAGCCATAATCGCAGTAATTGATCTTAGTTGAGATCCTGGCCTGCAGTTAAGTTTGGACTGGCAGTTTTGTTGGAAATTTTATTGCTGCTATAAATAGTTTTTAAACACTTAAGCAATTCACACGATGAGTTCCCTATTCCCGCAGTTTAGAGAGCTCAATATTCTCGTTTTATTCCGTGAACATTCACTGCAGTTAGTTTCCTTGAATCAAATGTGTTTTTTTTTGTTGTTGTCGACAAATGCGTACCTGGAAATTTTAAAAATTAGAAGATACGTAGACTGGTTGGTGTTTAATAAATCGATTTCCAAAAACAAATTTTTTTTCGATTTCCAGAAAAATTTATTTTTATTTCATTTGCTTAAAAATCGTTTCGATCGGTGTTATTTGTTTCTTTTTTTTCAAATCGAGAACCAACCTTGTTTTTTATTTATTCAAATTAATAGCGGGTGACATTTCCGTCAAATCAAATATTAAAATGTGCGAATAATGGAACAAAGAAAAGCAACAAATTTCAATTCAAATTTAATTAATATATACAGCTATGGACACGTAAATGGCACATTTTTCAAAGCCAACTTTGATATGCTATACTAACGTCAATTTAAAAAAAAAACGAACAGGTATTTGCTTCTTTACAAAGATTTGTTTCTTATATTCAACGATAACACAAAACAAATATTGAATTCAATTTGAATACCAAAAAAATTTAAAAATTCTGAAAAGGTAACAGAATTTGGTGGACACATAAATGGCACAACCTTAAAAAATTAAAGAAAATCTAGTTAAAAGAATGTTTTTTTCTTGTTTTTGTTTCACAAATCTGCAAGTTATTAATCTTTTGTGCTGTAGCCTTTGTTTTTAATTACTGCTTCACACCTGCGACTCATACTTTCTACGAGTTCTTGGCACTTGTTGTTAGGTATGGAGTACCATGATTCCTGAACGGCAGACCAAAGATCATCTAAATTTTTATAGTTTTTCCTTGCCACTTCCATCTTAATTTCATTACACAAATTTTCGATTGGATTTAAGTCAGGGCTTTGAGCAGGCCAGTCCAAAACATCAATTTTTTCCGCACTAAACCAACTCTTTACTAGTTTGGAGGAGTGTTTGGGGTCACCATTTAATGGGCATATTTTCAAAGGCATAAAGTTCCATGTGGTTTTTTTAAATATTTAAGTACTGAAATTTGTCCATTTTAGCAACAATTCGAACGAGTGGGCCTATTCCGTGCCAAGAAAATGCACCCCACACCATGATATTCCCGCCACCGTGTTTGACCGTCTTCTGGGTGAACCTAAGGTTGTATTCTTGGCATATCGGTCGGTGTACAAATACTCTCCCATCTGGTCCTATCCTGTTGATTTTGGTTTCGTCACTCCACAGCACGTTTTTCCAAAAATTTAGACTTTTCCCTTCATTGATTCTGGCGAAAAATAGTCGTTTCGAAATATTTTTCTTAGACAGAAGTGGTTTTTTCCTGGAAATGCGTCCAAACAAGTTTGCCTCGTTTAACCGCCTTCTAACAAGCCGAGAGGATATTTCTGTGTCCAATGACTGACTAATGTCGGATGCTATCTGCCGCGATGACATAAAAGGATCAACTTTCACCATCCTTATAATGGCAGCATCCGTTCGCGCATCGATCTTTCGTGGTCTTGGCTTCCGAGTTTTGCCTTTTGTCAGTATTTCGGGGATACCAGCAACTGAATTAATTGCATTGTATACTTTTTTTCGTGAGCAGCTCAAAATTTTGCCTAGAATATGATTTTCACAGAGCAATGGGCGATTTTTTTGCCTCCCCACAAAAGACACTAAAAGTTCGACCCAAATTGGGGGACATCAGAATTCGTTTTAGAGGTATGGTTCCTTCGGCAAAGTTTCTTATTTTGATCCCTAGAATATGATTTTCACAGAGCAATGGGCGATTTTTTAATCGACCCGCCCTAATATATATATAAGTTTCATTTATGTTTTCACAAAGAAAGTCAAATTAAATTTTGTAATGTGAGTAGTAAAGTCATCTCTCGACAAGCAAAACTAACACGCACGCTCAAGACTCTCATTATGCCCGTTCTAAAGTATGTCGCAGAAGCTTGAACGATGACAATATCCGATGGGCCATCCCTTGGAATGTTTCAGAGAAAGATTATGCGGAAGATTTTTGGAGCTTTGAATGTTGATGTCGGCGAGTATTATAGGCGATGGAACAATGATCTGTATGAGCTGTACGACGACATAGACATAGCGCAGCGAATAGAGATCCAGCGGATTTGTTGGCTGGGTCATGCCGTCCGAATGGATACAAACGCTCCTACTCTGAAAGTATTTGGTGCGGTACCAGCTGGTAGTAGCAGAAGAAGAGAAAGGCCTTTATGTTGAAAGATCAGGTGGAGAAGGACTTGGCCCCACTTGGTGTGTCCAACTGGCGCCGGTTAGCATGAGAAAGAAACGAAAATCGCGTAAGCAGCAATTGCGCCAATCAAGAAGAACAAGACGTAAAATTAAATAACTTTTTATTTCATGCTAATGTTTATTTATCTTTATTTCACGTTAATGTTTATTTCATAATCTTTTTATATTGATTTATGATGGTTCATATCGCGTCGTTGATAACATTCAGTTGCGAAAAATCGCTATGCAGCCTAGTTATGCAAAAGCTGAATTTAGAATTTAGAGTAAACTTGAAAATAAGAAGGTTTACTTGTTTTTCAGTCGCTGTTTTCCAATCGTTGTTATTCTGGAACCTTTAAGTGAATTATCAAGCTGAGAAATCGGGTTCTCAGCCAAGTCTGGAGTTAACCGGAGTAGTTTTTGGAACTCTCTCTCTGCACCCAAATTGAAAGAATTGTCCAAGTTTCGTAGGAATCGTCGAACTACTGTTTGAGTGCTCCCTACTCCATTTCTACGCGATGAATCTTAAGCTAAGTACTCGAATGACCTATTAGCATTTTTTTAATGTACATAATTTTTCCGTTTTAATTAAAAATACTAATTCTTAATTTCTCGTTTTCTCGTCATCCACACTTGATACTTCCAATAAGCCACCACAGTTATTCTTCCTTAACCACAATTTTAATGATTTTGCTATTCAATAACACGTGTCATAACAAAAATCGATAAGGCCAAATCATCTGTTTTGATTAACAAGTCGATTATAGCAAACTAGGAGACAACAATTTTGTTTAATAGTTTATTCCGAAAAGTTAATTCTAAAAGGTTATCCAGCAATCAGTGCAGAAAAAGGCCAAACCACAACCCGTGGAAAATAGAATAGAAATACCAAATAAGTTGCTAATATCAACCTTTCGAAGTGTCAGAAATAAACAGACAGCGAATATTCGATTTCGAGGAAGAGAGGAATAACCTCAACCAGATCCACAAGCACACCCCTACACTATCTAACCTTTGGGTACCGAGTCAAACACAGCCCTAACCCCTAGAAACCACCCCTATCATACCGGTTAGATAGTGTAGGGGTTTGGTGAGTTAGCACACTTATGGTGTGAGACAAAATTTTAAGAAAAATAAGACTCAATTCAAGAAAATTAGTAATCGACCATATCATATCTATGTTATCTCAATCGATTTGCAGGTGCAGGAAAATTTAGAAACATGAAAATTACAAAATGCGATATCTCAGCGAAAAAAAATGATATTTGAGCAAACTCAACGCCATTTGAAAAAAGAAGGCTTGTACTTAAAGATGCCATCCTTTAATTTTGGTGAAAAAAAACATCTGCAAGGCTACATAGCCTCAAATATGGGCAAAAACGGTGTTTTTTGCACTTTTAGATTAGGATATCTCGAAAACCAGAGCTGATAGAGCAATTCTGAGGCCAGATTTGGATTCATCGCATCAAAATCCTTCGAAAATATATAGTCCGGTTTCTGGGTCTGAGATGCTGTCGGCCTGTGTTATTTATGGGGAATTTTATGGTTATTCATTTGTTATCAAATGATATGGATATTATCGTGAGATATAGGTATGTGATTAGGTGAAACCACTACTTTATTTTGGGTGAATTTTAAATATCTCGACAATTTTCCCATAAAAAAGTTAACTGAATTTTCGGAATCAATGGGCAAGAAAAACATCAAGATTTGAAAACTAGTAATATCTTTTGATGTTATTCACAGTTTTTCCAGAATAAGTTTTCTGAAACTAAAATGCATATTCTCTGACTGAAGCAACGCTTTCACTGGCTGTAGAATCCGGATGAATTGTTTTTCAAGGGCCTATCTTAACTCGGTAAGAACTGGAGAAGAAATAATCTCGTACTGAAATTAATTTTTTTTTGTACAATTTGATTGGCGGTAACCCTCTTCAGTCCATTATCCCTGTACCCCAATGCTGTAAGGGGTTACATGGGTTTCGTTGGTTCAAAAAATCGATTTATTTTTTTTTTTTTTGCTTATTAATTTCTACAGCTTCTCAGGAATATTATCCAAAATGTTCAAGTTAATCCGAATAATAAATTCGGAGACACAGCCTTTGGAAGGTGTGCGCTCCAAGCCACTTTTATTGTTACTCAAAACTTTAAACGCGTTTTTCTCGAAACCCTGTTTTCAAAGTCGGTAGTCAAATGTTCTCGAAAACTACTCAACCGATTTTGATGAAATTTACTCTTGCTTGAACGAAGGATTTCGTTGTTTTTCTCAATTACAACTATTTAAAAAAACAAAAAGGTAAAGCAAATTTGACCGAAATTTTAATTTTTCTGCAAAAATGTCTGCCAAAATTCCAATTTTTACTTTTTTTTCTTTCCTTCGTTCAAGTACGAGTTTATAGTCTTAACTAAAGCACTTATTTTTGTTTTTCTCATTTTTCATGAGCCTGCCAGGAGTTATGCTGACAACGCGGACACACCTTTTTTTCGAGGGGTCACCGAAAACGACGTCACAATGGAGGAGTTTGAACTTTCTTTTTTTTGAAAATTTCAGAAATTATTCTTTAAATATGTATCTATAAGACAGCAGCAAGTTCGAATTAAAAAAATAATTTTTTACATTCAAACAAAAAATATTGAAAATAGGCCTTTTTTAACCCGACGAAACCCATGTAACCCCTTAAGAAAAAAGAGAAATATATGTATGCTTGATAGTACAAATGTAATTTACTTAAATAAAAATTTATTGCAATCTTCGGTGTAAATGAAACTTCCGTATTTCCAAATTTATTGCGAACAAATCGAATTTAAGTCAACGAAATTCCACTTTTCAGAACTAACAGCGTACAGTCAACAAACACCGTTGGCGAAATGAAAGAGGCGTGAACGCATGAATCCGATTAAAAGTGGTGAGAAGCGTCTATAAATTAATCACAAGGCTACAAGCGCGTAAATTCCGACATTTCAAGATAAAGACCAACAATAAAGAAAGAAAAAAATCCGTTTAAACCGAAAAGTGTCGAAAATCACATATCGCCTCCTCCGTTTGTGGAAGTACATCGAAGTGCGAAGAAATAACAAAGAACAGTGACCGAAGAATTCCGATGAATTGAGAGGAATCAACGGCGCCCTGCTGTAAGTGCAACCCCAGATATGCAGCAACTGGCTGAATGGCTGGCTAACAGGCAAGTGAGCAGCGGTACTCGTAGCAGTGGCAGACGCAAGTGCGGTAGTAGCGCCGGCCATGGAACGAAACACAACACACCGCACATTGAGGTAATTAATTTTAGCATTAAGTGCTAATTTAACGACAACGCGATTATTATTTTTTATGGCTTGCAAGGAGTTGCGAGTGCCATTGGTGCGCAGCGTTGCACTTTCGACTTGCCGGCGGAGGCTGTGTCGTTGGCGGGCACGTGCAATTGCTTGGCATTGCTTGTTGTAAGGTGTTGTATGTTTGGCAATTCGTTGCGTGCTGATTGTTGGCAATGCGTGGTTTTATGTCTTCATACGCAGGCTGGTACGCTAACAGCAGCCAGAACACTTGCGTACATCTACTAATTACCAAATGCAATTACAAATGGCTACATTATTTTTCTTTAGGAAAACGAAGAATACATACAAATATATTTATGTGCGTGCATATTTATTTCCATCCTTGAAAAAATTTTTGAAGAAATTTGAAAAAAAATTTGAAATAATTTCTAAACAGCTACGTATTAGCAGTAAATGCACTAGGGTGGAGTGAAATTATTATTTTTTTAAGTGTAAGTATACCTACTATATGTATTCACTTTTGTGTTTAGATAGATCTCACAGATTTTTCATGGCCGCTAAGATAACTATAGTAAAGGGTGATCCGATTGGACGTACTTTTTCCAATAGGGTTGTTTTGACTGATCACGCGTGACTACTGTCAAACTGAATACGTTTACAAATCGTGCAATAGTATTAATCGACGCTCTGTGAAGTCTTCATCGCCCGCTCAGGCCAACTTTTGGTATTCAGCGATGAGGCCCATTTTTGGCTTAATGACAACGTCAGTAAGCAAAATTTCCTTATTTGAGCTAAAGAGCAGCCCGAAGCCATTCAAGAACAGCCATACAAATCAACCGTTTGGTGCGGCCTATGGGCTGGAGGAATCATCGACCCATATTTCTTCAAAGACGAGGCTGGCGCCAATGTAAGCGTGAGTGGCAAACGCTATAGCGCCATGATAAACGACTTTTTGTCGGCGGAAACTGAATCTTTGGTTTTTTTTTGTTATTTAAAATCCGATACCCTAAAATCACTATTTAATGTTATTGATGAATTTGATGGCATAAGATGACTTTCAGTAATGCCTTGTGCCAATAAAGTGTATTAAAAGCTGTGTAATTTTTATTCTTCGAAAATTTATTAGTTTGGAGGCACAAAATTATATGATACTAGCTTTAACCCGCGGCCCCGCTCGCGCAGGACTAGTTTTGAGGGATTTAGGATATGTATGTGTATAAAAGAATTACAAACAATCATTTCATAGAAAATATTTTTTTATTAACAACCATAATATTACAATACCCGGCATCCGTTGCTATGCCTCGTTGAATAAAATCAAAACAACCAATCAGAAAAATATCAAGAAAAATTATTTTTATTAGTTTTCTATCTCAAACCGTTTTTGATCTTTGCATTTGGGTCATAGCTGAACAGCTTATGCGAATTATGAAGTCTAGAGTGTGCTATAAATAGTGGGAAATAGGAAAAACTAAGATTTTTTAGATTAAATTTAAGCAAAAGCCCCCTGGGGGCTCTGGGAAGAGAGTTTCATCATAAAAACATGCCTAGAACCTTCATTGGGTGAAAATATGAATGTATAAACATTTTTACTTCATTGGGTGTTGTCGTTTCGTAGTGATGCGCGGACAACGTACAGACATTCACCTTTATAGTAT
>JAYXIM010019094.1:0-15097 GCA_037575425.1 Anastrepha fraterculus
GACGATACATTTACTGAATATACAAGGTGAATTCCAAATAAACAAGACTGAGCTAAAATAGAAACAACCGGAGCTTTGTTCTGATAACTTCGAGTTTATTCCCTGTGGCCTCGATACACTGTTTAGCGCGATATAGAAGTTTTTTGAAAGAGTGTTTCAGGTCATTGACCGGAATGTCTTTCAGGATGTCGGTACAAACCTTTTGGATGGCCTCTGCGGATGCAAAACGTTTTTTTTTCATGGCCAAATGCAATTTACCGAATAGGTGGAAGTCACAGGGAGCCATATCAGGCGAATACGGTGAGTGATTGATGGTTAAATTGCGATTTGTGGTCCAAATTCAGTCACAAGAGTGGATCGATGAGATGGTGCATTACAATGCAACAAGCGCCAGCTTCCTGCTGCGCGATATTCAAGGCGAATTGGACGAATGCAATGCAACAAACGCTTCAAAACGCCAAGATAGAAAATTACATTGACGGTTTGGTCTATTGGCACGAACTCTTTGTGAACAATTCCCTTGGAATCGTAAAAACAAATGAACGTCGATTTCATTTTCGACTTTTCCAAACACGATTTTGTGGGACGTGGTTCATCTGGGGCCTTTCAATCGGCACTTTGACGCATAGTTTCGGGTTCATGTTGGAACTCGTCGTTTCGTCACCAGTTCCAATGTTGTAAAGGAAGTTCTCGTCTTTTCTCGCTTCTTTAATGAGGTCTTTCGAATGTGGAATTCTGAGTAATTTTTGGTTCTGAATTAACTTGTGTGAAACGAAACATGCACAGACCTTTTGTAAGCCCAAATGTTCAATTAAAATGCGATAAATCGATGTTTTGGAGATATTCAACTCCGATTCCATGAATTTCAGCAATGACTTTGGTTAATTTTTGATAAATTTACAAACAATTTCCATGGAGACTGTAAGTATATTAGGGTGCCTCACTTTCAAATTGGTACAGCTCACCTATATCGCAATATTATTACGAAATACTTTTTCAAAAGTATTAAAATATAGGGTTGTCCAATTTTTTTCCGATAGGGAGGGCGAACGACGCAATATTTTTTTATTTTTCGCTTGTCATTTGTATACATTTCATCATGGAACGCTACACACTTGAGCAACGATTGCAAATCGTGCAAATTTTTTATGAAAATAATCGTTCTGTTGCTGCTACTTTAAGAGCATTACGGCCATTTTACGGTCCATTTAACAAGCCGTCCCGTTTTGGGGTTATTTGAAGTCATTGGTCTACAGTAACAAGCCGGCGACGATTTGTGAGCTCAGAGCCAATATTGAACGCGAAATTGCTGGAATTTCGGGCGATTTATGCAAAAGAGTGGTCGAAAATTGGGTTCAACGATTGGACTTCGTAAAACGTGCACGCGGTGGTCATGCAAAAGAAATCGAATTCCATACTTAAATGTATATGTTCAAACTCGATAATAAAAAAAAAATTAGTTAAAAAAGTCAAACCGTTTGTGTTTTATTCAAAAAAGTTCAAAAGTTGAAGCGCTCTTACTGGAAAACCCTATATAATAAATTTTATGATTCCGATGGAAAAAGAGTAGCGCCTTTTTTGTATGGAGAGTGAATCCCCTAATGCACTTGGCTACGTTAAAACAGTTCTTGCTTAAATTACAAGTGTTTGAGTGATTGTATACGAGTCTTTTCTACAAATGATTAAATATTTATTTCCTTAAAACTATTTTCCTAATATCCTAAAACATATGACGGACCGCGCACCGCTTGCGGCAACACTATTATAATCTTCAAGGTTAGCCAATAGCACAAACATTTTTGTATAATTTACAATTACATACAATTTGACATTTACGAGCTGACTTACGGCTGTCTGTCGCTACTTTTATAGCAGAGCAGTCTATAAAAAAATACACTTTTTACATTTTGCAGCACACATTGCGTTTTATTTTTATTTATTTTTTTGTTTTTTGTTTTTTTTAAATCCATCCGATAGCATCTTCATTGTCGCAGTGGCACCCTCCCTTTATTAGTTGTAATCGTCGATTTTTTCCTTCCATTTTCCGCTCGGAATGTTTTTTATTCGACAGTTGCTTTCCTCCCTCCAAATATTTGCTGTGCGCGCGTCGTACAAAACATTTAACACATATGCCAATATTGTAGGTTGTTGATGTAAACACCAGCAGCGGCACCGGCACCGGCACCAGCACCAGCACTACCAACGCCATTATCACGAACCACAGCAGCGCCACTGCTGTTGCCGCTCGGTAGAGGCCTTGGCGTGCTTCCATGCTCCTACTTTTCAGCCAAGCGCACAATAAACAGGTGAATTGGCCATCTTAGTGGATGGATGTCCATGTCAGTGCTAGACAGTTGGTCGATTGGTCGATTGGTGGGTTAGTCGGTTTGTTAGTAGTTTGACTATTATTTCCTTGCCTTTTTCCGCTGTTTCTTCGCGTAGCAGAATTTTCATTAGAGTTTTTGCTTTCTTCGTTGTCAATGTGTGTGTGTTTAGCTGCACTCGTAGATATGTATGCATGTTTGTAACTATGATAGTTAGCATATTTATTTTTAACAAACATATGCATTTGTCTGCATATGTGATGATGTTAGTGCATACACACTTATGAAAAAATATTAGCAACGCCATATTTTGACAAATTATGACTTATTTTCTTTTGCTTATTTTTAGTTTCCATAACTTTTTTTATAAAAATGTAATTCATTTTAGAACAAAATCAAATTTCACTTCATTTCGTTTAAATTTCAAACTTTTTAACCCGGGTCTGGCCAGACTTCTTCGACTTTAGACGTGAATTTAACATATTTCTATTATAGCGAATTACTTGAGCTTCCGCGTAGCCCCCTTAATTTTCTATTGATTTATGGCTGTAATCTTTTAAAAAGGAATCTCGAGCAGTACGAAAAAAATCAAACTAGGATGCCTAACCGAAGGTTTTAAAAAAGGCGCCTAAGGAAGGGCTAATCAGAGTTAAGGGGTTAGGGGTAGTCAGAGACCCGAAAAAATTATAGTTTTCAATAATTTTTTTTTGCTAGTCAATTTTAATTTTCAATTCAAATTTACAAAAATAAAAACCTCAAAAAAAAAAAAATATTAAAAAAAAAATTAATACTTGTAAGAGTTATCGCTGTTTGTGTGCAGCCCGTTTCTCCAGAAGTCCCTTGCGGTGATCATCACAAGTCCTTGGAGATTCATCTAAAGTCAAATGGACAAGAGCAATTAGTTTATTAATAGATAATCTTGTGCCTGATCGAAGCTTTTTTCAAAATTAACAATATGGCGGCCTCAGGAATAATTTTTTCAGATTTTCGAGAAAAAAAAAAAAAAAAATTGATATTTTTGAAAAAAAAATCTTCGATCAGGCTCTAGTTTTCTAGATTTTTCAAAAGCAGTATAAATTTAATTGAAATATACCAAGCGGTTTTTAAGTTACAGTGATCACCAGTTCAAAAAACATACACTTCTCACAAAAATTAAGGGAACAGTAAAATTTCCTAAATTTCTTAGTGATTTTTGAAAAGCTGTATCTCGGTGAAAAATGGTCACACGGAATTCCGACAGCAAACAATTTGAAGCCTTAAGCTTCTAGTTTAAGATCTTTGAGCAAAAATTTTTTTTTATTTAACGGTAATTTTTTAGTCGTCAGTTAAAGCGTGACATAAAAATTTCCTAAATGTCTTCCTTTTTTTTTTGATTGCACGTTCTTGGCAAAATTTTTTCGACTAAAATTAGCCACACAGTCAACTAGCTTGATTATTTAGCTTCAATTTGCTTTTCTTTGAATTCTCGCTACGACCACATCTCCCTGAGATATCCGCACTTTACGAAAAAAGACCATTTTATCTTTTATCATTGATATCTCAGCAACTAATAACCACACAATAAATGGGGTAATGGCTTTGGAAAGTAGAATAAATTTTCTATAAGATCCTGATTTAAGTTTTTGATCCTGATAAGATCCTGATGTTTTCCAATCGGCGAGCATTGTAGCATCGGCGTCAGTGACCTGAATACAAAACATCAACATTTTTTTTCTTTACTAATGTCATAGTTTCTATATAAATAAAAAAAATGGAAAAAAATATTCACAGGATAAAATGCTCCAAAAAAACATGAGTTTTGGGGCGAATTTTCCTACTATTTCTGCTTCGAAAAAATTATTTTTCGAAAAATTTTCGAAAACTTGTAAACTCACATACGTAATATCATAAAAAAGATGTTTGCAAAATTTCAGGGCGATCGGTCAATAACTTTTCGAGTTATCGTTTACGCCAATTCGAAAAATATAGTTTTGAGAAAAACGCGTCTAAAGTTTGAATACATGAAATTTCCTCTCTCAGCGCTCGAACACAAAGCATAGAGTTGTCACGGTTGACGATCTATAATATAAGAAATGCTTAAATTTACGTTCTAAAACTTTTTTGACATATTCTTAAACGATTATATTCACTTTTTTTTCATAATTTTATGTACATATCTGTCCTCTTAACAAAATTAAAAACTCTTGTACATATAGCGATTCTATTATTTTTCCCATTAGTGTATGTGGTAAAATATTATTAATTGCTTTTATTGACCCTATGTAGTATTATTAGGCTGCGACTCGCTGCTCTCGCTTCCTGGCTGATGAGAAAAATTAAAACAGCGCGATGTCATTGTCTACGAGCGGGAAGCGGCGCTTTTGCGTGGCCTCTGCATGTTTTGTCAATAGGTAAATACCCAGACTTCTGTTGATACAAACTGTTTTTTCGCTCCATCTTTTGCGTTTTGTGGCTTTTGTACTTCTTTCTCTAGTATTTTACTTGCAGTGGCATTTCTCTGTACTTTTGCTAGTGACAGATTTTCGATTTTCCTTCTTTTGCGCGCTCTCGTTGCAGGCGTCTCACCTTCCACTTACATACAGCTCGCCTGTTCCCCAACTCTAATTCAGCCTCTAAGCATGCGCGTGTGTGTGTGTGTGTTGTGTATTTTTTTGATAACAACTGCCGCAAGCAACAGCCTACACACAGATGGGCAACAGCAACAACAACAACAACGGTAAATAAAACATTTGTGCCGCTTCCTTTGCTACTTTTATTGCCCTTAGCTCATTTATAACTTAGTTGATTTGTTTGTGTATTTGTATATTTGTGCGCGTTTGTGTTTCCTCTTCGCGCTCTTCCGGTTTCTTGTTATCACATCTTTTTCTATTCTCACTTTGTGTTGTCTGTAGCGTTTGCCTACTTTTTACTTTTTTTTTGTTTTTTTTTTGCTTTTCATTTCGTTTTCACTTTTTGTTGTAATATCCTGTTTATCGCATTCGAATGACACAATTTCGTTTTGTCATACAGCCTTACAACCTTACAGCTGCCCCAATGGGACAGCCGTAGTTGTATGATACACATTTTTTACATGATGTAGGTATTTGTATGCACACACACACACACACACACGCTTATGCACATTTGTTGGTGCACTCGTATGCCCGGTAGCTGTTTTCATTCATTTACTCACTTACAGTCTAATGATTGATCTCTCCTCTCCTTTCTTAAATAATTATACTCTATTTTGTTTTTTTCCCCTTCTTGTTCTTACGGCGGCTGCCTTGAGTGACGCAGCATTACTGGAAAATTTTATTGTATTTGTTTTTTTTTCACTTCACTCTTGTGCGCGTAGTTAAATCCTTGAAAGATCGTTTATTTGAGATCATCATAAATTATGGGATAATCTGACATGAGCGCATTTTCGGCAGCGGTAAATGCAGTGCGACTGGGGTCAACAAATGCATACCGACAGTTCTGTATTCTTTTGAGCTGTTTTAAAATGTGTGAACACATGCAACGTAATTATGATGCAGCATTTTATGCGTGCACGCATGTATTGGCCCTTTGTTGAACTACTTAGCTCTCTCACAACTCGCTGACAACGACTTTCAGATTTTTATAAGAAAAGAAAAAAATGCTTTTGTTTAAACTAATTTTGCTTTTTAACTTCCAAGTGACAATGATTCAATTTAACCGAATTTAACGCAAAAAATGTGGAAAGGTGGAAATATTTTGTAATTCCTTGAAGTCAAAAAATTATATAAAATACTAGCTGACCCGGCGAACTATGTTCCGCCCTAGAGGCAATAAAAAAGCAGATTTTTTTAACTAATCAAGTATTTCAATGAAGCTTTAATAGATTGCACTATTCAGTTAAGCACCTTGTCATACACGAGATTTTTTGTTTTATTATCAAGTGCAAGAACAAACAACGCAGATGGTTTTCCGTGGACCCGTGAACATGCCACATATAATTGACCATGTGAGAAACATGGATTTTCTAGATTCAGAACAAAAACTTTCGAGGATTGGCCCTGTGATTTGTTAATGGCCATGACGAATGCAAGACGGATCGTAAATTGAAGTCTTTTAAACTCAAAGGGAAGATCTCGGCTGGGATCATCGGGATCCTCGGAATAAGAACTTCTTCACCTTCGAATTTTCCTTTGAGTATCGTCGCGTAAATCACATTGTTCATCAATTTATTTACCACCAAAGGCGTACTTTCCATCAAACGTTTTGGTGGGCTTATGTGCTGTGCATCTTCGAGAGGTTGCAATGATCCAATTCGATGGTGAATCTGTCCTTGTATCTATAAAAAGCAAAGTCAGTATTTTTTATTTATAAACACGTTTGTTTATAATCCGCAATGATAATACGTATGAATAATTATAGTAAGTTCAAAAACAAATCAATAAATACCTTGAATGTCGAATTAAATCCTTGTTCTTCGATAATGCCCGCCCCAAATGAGGTCATTTGGAAACAACCATTGTATTTTTGAGTGTTTGCAAGAAAATGACGTGATTCTGGTGTTTCGCCACAAAGCAATGAATGCAATGGCTCAGGTGGCGTAGTCAATAATGGCAAATTCCCTCTTCCACTAAGGCAGCACAATCCGGGCGGTTCTCCGGAAAACTTCAATGCGCCACAATACTCGTAAACAACGTTCATTGGCCCAAACGATGCTCGATTCAAATCAGCACTTGATAATTATCTTCTTGTGGGTCGAAAATGATCTACTTGTTGATCTCTGTTATTCGCTCGACGTTTTCGCATTGCCAACCGAGCCGTTTCACGGGCTACCTCGCTTTGCTCTTGTGATTGAGAAGCACGAAGTCGAGTCATACTAACGCGGTGCTCTTTACGCGCGATTCCTTGTGCTTCTTCAGTCGCTTCATTTGCAATGTTTCGTATCCTTCTTGCATTACGGCTTTGTCGGGAAAGATTCGATCGTCTTGGTCGCGGCATTGATAATGATGATTCAAAGAGAATTCAAATTACTGTGATTATATATTTCTGACAAAATTTATATTATCAAATTTTCTACTTAACCATAGACAAATTTACGTTTAGCTGTCATTTGCGTTTTGCTATACCACATTTTATAGTGACTTCACGGAAACGCGATCGTATGAGATAAAAAATATCCTATGTCCGTCTCCTGGTTCTAAGCTACCTCTCCACCAAATTTCAGCCAAATCGGTTCAGCCGTTCTCGAGTTATAAATGGTGTAACTAACATGACTTTCTTTTATATATAGGTATAGATTTAATGTAGTACCCATCTATGAATTAACAAATTTCTGTGAGGCGCAAGATTTCAATGAAAATGTGGGTATTACCAATTTATGAGCTGTAAATCATTGCAGAATGAGGAAGGTTAAGTGGGACCATTTCCACATTAGTTGTGTCCCTTTTACGCGCATGAAATCTGCGCTTACAGCCCAAACAAAAAAAAAAAAAAAAAAAAAAAAAAAACGCACGTCGACAAATGTCTATAATCCGTGAGTCCACAGCGACAAAAAATATAAAAACTCAGCGCTATTTGGTAGTGACTTGAAACTTGCTCATAATTTTTATTATGCATTTTTTTGTACTACGTTTCTGTTAATTGTTAAGAAAATTAAATAAAACCTTTGCAATATGTCGCGCTGCTATTACTGTGAACTCTGTTGTGTCTCTGGCCAAGTCTTTTTTCCTTCAATTCCAGTCGAAATTTGAAATCGAACACACACTTGATTTGTGTCGTCAAAATGAGCGGCTTCCACTATAGACTTAAAAAGGCCTTAATGTATAATATTAAATAGTATGAAAAATTACTTCTATTAAATTCAAAGTAAAAAATATGTGAAAATAATACAGAATTAAGAATCAATTTACCTTTGCTCGACATGACCACCTTTTGCCTTGACTATGGCCTTGAGACGGTCCAAAAATGAATCGTAAGCTGCCCGAATGTGACTTGCAGGTATTTTGGCCCACTTGCGCACAATGTATTTTTTCAGCGCCTCGAGATTGGTGAATCTTTTAGTTCGAATCCTGCTCCCCAAAATGGCCCAAATCCCAAAGAGAATAACTCTCGGATTCCTGTCTGGTGAATTTGAGAGCCATTGTGTGGACGTTATGAAGTTTGGAATAGTTTTTAGCCATTCTGGGTTCACTCGACCACTGTGAGGCGGTGCCGAGTACTGTTGAAACGTACATGGTCTGCCACCGAAAGCGGCCAATTTCCGAACACTGTTTTCTGACGAGAAAATTTTTCAAAATGTCCATCCCGCTGATGGACAATCGATGATTCAAATTCTCGTATGAACGGTCGATTAAATAAACTCTATCACTTTGGGAGTTTACGAATTTCTCAATTTGAAAAATTGTTTCGTCAGAAAAAACAATGTTTGGAAATTGACGGCTTTTGGCCAAGCGAAACAACTCTTTCGCTCTCTCAAGTCTGACTTGTTGCTGCTTTGGTGTGAGATCATGCGCCCTTTGGATCTTATAAGGCTTGACTTTGAGATCATTTTTCAGTATGCGGCGGCTGCTACGGTGAGATGTTTCCAGTTCTTTTGCCATTTGATTGGCACTTCGTCGGGGGTCGAGGATTTCGCTTAAGTCGCTTCTTCACTTTTTGAACCATTTCACGTGACGTTGCAGTTTTTTGATGACCCCCTCCATGACGTTTCGAGATGCTACCAATGTCATTGTAACGAGTAATGGCGCCATAAATAAAAACTTTATTTACTTTAAGGTGATCGAGTTCTCGAACAATCGCTGGTTGTGATTTGTCAGCCAAATATAAAGCAATCACAAGCAATCTTTTTTCGCGTTTACTCGGCTCCGGGCGCTTGTCAACAATACTCTGGACTGTCGCTTATTCAAATGACAGAGCGGTTTGGCGTTGGTTACACTTCGAGTGCCGTACCCTGTAAAGTGGTCTAGTCGTCATGTATTTTGAGGATGAACTTCTCTGTTCCAAAAATGTTGTTGGATGGCATTGCCACATTCAATATCTATGTATTTATATAAACACTCACTAGTGATAGTTATAGAGAAAGCGCTAGAGTACAAGGAACATGCTTTAGCAGTATTTCGAGACATTAGTGGTGCATTCAACAATGTGTCGAGAGAAGCCATTTTAAGGGGATTAAATACAATGAATACAGACCCCGCTGTTTAGTCATGAATAAAGAACCTGTTAGGTTGTAGAATAATAAGAGCGGGATGGAACGAAGCTAAACTCACTAAAGTAGCATGCGAGGGTACGCCACAGGGTGATGTTCTATCGCCACTTGTCTGGCTTCTCGCTGTTAATTAGTTACTAAAGAAATTTGAAGGTACAGCATCGAAACTCGTAGCTGATGCAGATGACATGGCCATAGTAGTGACAGGCAAATACCTAAACACCGTGAGTGATATAATGAATAATACACTCGCAGCAGTGCACGAATGGACAACACAGGCAGGCCTAAGGATAAATGCTGATAAAACGGATATGATCCTTTTTATTAAAAGATACAAGATCCCCTACTCTTAAAAACCACACAAAAGAGCCTTGGAGTAATTTTGGTTAGTAAACTCTCATGGAAGTACAAGTAGAGAAGAGAGGGGGAAAAAGGCACTATACGCATGTAAAAAGATGCTGGGAATTACATGGAGTCTATCTCCTGCTGTTATGTATTGGTGTGGTGGTCTGCCTATGGAAAGTATTCAACGTCTTGGTGCACTTTGCACAACAGACAGCATTGAGAACTACTCCAACGGCAGTGCTTGAAAGAATACTCAACTTGTCACCGATTGATATTGCGGCGAAATGCCTAGCAGCTAAATTCGCCGTAAGATTCAGCGCGACAGGCGAATTTACCTGTAAAACATTCGGACATAGCTCAATAGGTATTAGGTATAGGGTCCAAATGGACAATATGACTCCGAAATGCAATTGGGTGAAGAAATTCTGAACAACAATAGAAGAAGAGCGGTGGAAAAAAGGAATGAAACCTAACCCAAATACTCGTAATAAATTTACCGATGGCTCGAAAATGGTAGACGGAGTAGGTGCAGGTATCTACTGCGCAGAGCTATGCATCAGGCAGCCATTTAAACTTCCTGACCACTGTAGTATCTTTGAAGCAGAAGTCTTTACGATAGGAAAGGCTGCAGAAATAGCAATCGCAAAGACATTAAGCAACTCTAAAATAAATATATACGTTGACAGCCAAGCTGCGATAAAGGCAATAAACTCATATGAAATTTCATCTAAAAATGTTCTCAAAAGCAGGGAAGCCATATAGTGATTAGCCGCAGACAGACGGTTGCATATCCATTGGGTACCCGGACATAAGGGTATTGCAGGAAACGAAATTGTAAATGAGATTGCTAGTTTACATGTCATTCGCACAAGAAAACGACATACTGAAACCTTTAAAGACGATCTACAATAACATCGTTACGGACATGAAAATACGGATAGATAGGAGGTGGAATAATCTAACCACTTGCAGAACCGCGCAAATCAAGTGTACACAGAGTTCAGATAAATACGTCCGATTCGTACTAGCTCTGTGTAGAAGAGAGAGCAGAACTATCGTAGGTACTCTGTGGGCAAAAAGTAAGGTGAATTTATTTGTCAAACTTCGTGGGATTAAAATTTCGCTCTAGTTATTTTTTTCATGATTTGGCAGCACTGTTAATAACATCTGGGCCAACTTTCATGTGAATGTCATTATCAGTAATATATTTACGCTTTTGTTTACCAAACGACCAAGAGTGCATTTTTCGATTTTTACAATGTCTGATTTGATTGAGCAGAGAAGTGCCATCAAATTTTGTTTGCCGAATGAAACGGAAACGTTTGACATGTTGCAGAAGGCATTTTGTGATTCGACCGTGTCGCAGAAAAATGTTTATAAGTGGTACAAAGACTTCAAAGAGGGTCGAGAACGTGTTGATGACTTGGAGCGCTCCGGACGACCATCGACGTCAACAGATGACCAACACGTCAATAAAGTGAAGGAGTTAGTGCACAAAAATCGTCGGTTGACTGTTAAAGACCTTACTGATATGATCGGAATATCAGAAGGATCTGTGAAAACCATTTTGAAAGACCATTTGGGCCTGCGAAAAGTCAAATCTCGTTTGGTATCGAAAACTCTCAATTTCTTGGAAAAAAGTCGTCGCGTTGATGTGTGTGAAACAATGCTTTCAGACTATCAGGACAAGCTCAAATGCATCATTACGGGAGATGAGACTTGGATTTATGCTTACGACTCTGAAACAACCGACCAATCAAGCGAATACTCGTATCGTGCTAAAGGCGAGGACAGACCGAAGAGCACGTCAAAGTCGTTCAAAAATAAAGGTCATGATGACAGTTTTTTTTTCGATTTTCGTGATGTGGTGCACTATGAATTCCTTCCACCTGGCCAAGCAATTCGTCTAAAAAGACCAGAATTATGGGCCAACAACTCTTGGTTTTTGCATCACTATAATGCACCGTCTCACACTGCACTCGTTCTTCGTGATCATTTCGCCAAAAATTCCACGCATATCGTTCCGCAACCACCGTATTCGCCTGATTTGGCTCCGTGTGACTTCTGGCTATTCCCAAAACTCAAGAGACCACTCCGGGGAACGCGTTTCGAGTCGATTGAGGAGATAAAAGCTGAATCGAAGAAGGTGCTGATGGCTATACCGGAAATGGACTATTTGGCATGTTTCGGGGATTGGAAAAATTGTTGGCATAAGTGTGTTTCATCGAGAGGGGATTATTTTGAAGGGGACAAAATTGATTTACAAGAATAAATAAAGATTTTTCATTTTACATCCAAATTCACCTTACTTTTTGCCCGCTGACAGGCCACAGTTTGCTAGCGACGCATCCATACAAGATAGGAATCACAAACAACGATAGCTGCAGATTTTGCAATGAACTAGAAGAGAGGGAAACGCTAGAACACCTTCTATGTTCTTGTCCTGCATTAGCTAGAACCAGATTAAAATGCTTAGGAGCTTTAAAATGTGAGAAGTTAGAAAACGTCTCGGGGATAGAGCTCCAAAGTTTACTTAGATTCGCAAAAGACGCAGACTTATTACAGGAAGCCTACTACGAAGAAACGTAAGGGTCTAGCTCCATCTGGTAGCACTAAGGATGAATAAGTCTGTGTGATAGCTTTCAGCCAGCCAGGTCAACCTAACATAATCTATATAAACCCCTTCATCAGCTAATTTCTGTTATGAAAATCTCATTCCTGAACAAATCGTTTACCTCTTGAGATATTCCACAAACCAAGGACTTTTCGTTAAATGTTGCACTTGCATCATACATTAAATTTTTCTACGAATCTCTAAGAGCACAAACACTTTCCAATGACGCATAAAATTACGGAAATTTTAAATTTTCTCTTAAATATAGCAATTAGCATTCGCTCGAAAACATGTGAATGTCTAACACTCCAAGCGAAAAAAGTAGGAATTAGCGGAAAATGTGCGCATAAAAAACAAAGACACCCATTCGCACAGCCAATCCTTTGGCACATATGGCGCAACATTGCATTTGCAACGCGCACATGCAGCATGCCACAGAGGATCTTCGGAAATGGCTACACAGAACTTTACTCTCTAATTTTTCTATGCAATTTCGTTGACAATTTGCTGTTGTAAACACATAAAAATTACTTAGTTGTGTTTAGTGCGACAATAATGCAAAATGCGGAGACAAGCAGCAGCACCAGTAGCAGCAGCCGCAGCAGCAAAGCAATTGGTAAGTGGGCGTCTGCGTGCAACAGCGTAGCGATTGTGGAGGGTTAACAAACGTTTAATAGTTTCAATATGTCAAAAATCGGCAAAAACTAGTAACGATCACATAAAACTGGCGACGTGTTGTCAACTAAACTCTTTTTCCACGTTTTGCACACTTACCACATCTGTTGCATGCAACATTTCAACGCTGTGACACAGGAAGGGCGCAGAAAAGTCACACAAAACGACCAGCAGCAGCAGCAGCACCACCACCACCACCACAGCCACCAAAGAACTGTGAAGAAATTGGGCAATAAAATTAATTCGCGCCAATGAATATTTTTAATTTGCGGCAAACAAATAGTGGAGTTAGGCGGAGCAAGGTGTACGGCGCAAATTGCACATAGATGCCAAACAATTGCAACACAAATAGATGCGCGCATAAAAAAAGTCAGTTGGAATAGAAATCAAAAGACTTTTTGATTAAAAGTTTTTATTTGATTTGAAGGTGTGAGACAGTAGCGGTGACGGCGCAGTGGGTAATAATAGGCAATGCGCAATGTGCAATGTGCAACGAGTAACGTGCTGCATGCCACGGCATGTGATGATCGCCATTAATGCACCTGCGGCTCTTTTCAGACGCCACTAACAGCCGTGCGTTCGACGGCAAAATTATACGCCAGCAGTTGATAGCGAGCAGCCAGCCGGCTCTGTGAGCTAGGAATAATCGATGATTATCGATGGTAAGAAATGAAGCAACGATGATTTACAATGTACGCGATGTCGTGTACGCATAATTGGGGTTTGCATAGAGAGTAATACATATGGATGTATTTTAGAAAAAATGCCTAGGTAGATGTGGCAAGCAGACGAAGATCGGTCAAACGGGGGACTTTTAGTTTATTTTCAAAATAGTTAAAGTATTCATGCGAAGTACTCCTGTTCAGATATGAGTAAAGTGGAGCTAAGTAAAGTCAAGTGAGCGCGAAGAAGAATTGTAGTATACAAAAGCAATCAAAGTTTCCAGTTTTTTATTTGGCAAACGATCTGCTCAAGTGAGAAAATAAGTGAAGCTTTTCTTACTATTGGAGGGTGCTCAGCGCTCATTGATTTTCGGATCACAGATACATCCAGTTTTCTCTGAATGAAACCAAACCGAACAGACCCTCCTAAAGGAACCTTAGTAGCACAGACTGAGACCTATACTGCAGACACCTGCAGGTTTTCCTTCCGGAAGCACCGCAAGGAAATGCGGATCTCTCGGTAGAATCGATAGATGTACTGGTGGAGACATTCACCGCTGCCTGTAACAGAGCTTTCGAGAGCCGCCGGAAAAGCCGCCTTGGTGGACTACCGAGCTCACGGAAATCAGGGCTTCATGTAGGCGGCTCCTTAAAAGAGACAGAAGAATTAAGTCTCCCTCGGGATGGGAACTGTACAAAGCAGGACTAGGAATTTACAAGTCCGAACTTAGGAAAGCGAAGCGAGAGTCATGGAGAAGATTCTGCGAAAGCGAGGAAGGCTGCCATGAGTCCGCGAGATTCAGACGTATTCTCTCGAAGAGTTGCACACCTATGGGGTCCCTGAAAGACGGCTCGGGGTGCTGGACAATGAGCGACGATGAGTCACTCAGGTTACTTCTTGACGTCCATTTTCCGACAAGTCCGGACTCGTTTAATATCGGCTGGGATAGAATGCATAGCAACGCCTGGCTTGGGCGATTGACTCTTTCAAGCCCTTTAAGTCACCTGTGCCCGATGGCATTATACCGGCTCAACTGCAGAAATCTGCTGAGGTATCATGTGGTTGGCTTCTCCCTATCTACGCAAGCTGCATAGATAGGGGCTACATACCCAGATCTTGGAGGGCTGTGCGAGTTACTTTCATACCCAAGGCAGGGCTCTGACGAAATTAAGGATCTTACGAAATTCTTGAAAAGCACACATTGATTTCAGGAGGGATAAGCACTAGTTCCCCAACCGGCATCACAATGGGATATGAGCCTGAGTGTGTCCCCCAGTGGATAACCGCTTCAACCTAATCTAACCTAAGGTCAAG
>JAYXIM010019095.1:0-15102 GCA_037575425.1 Anastrepha fraterculus
GGGGTATTCTGGTCTAGAGCCCTACTTTTTGGGTATTTTTCAAACTAGGATAAAAGAAAAATTAAAAACATTTTTACTATCCATTTTTTTTTATATAATATTTATTGATGTTTAAGGTATATAAAAAAAATTTAAAAAAAAAAAGTCAAAAATTCATCCAGTGACAGGTCGGTGAAGTAGGGGTTGCTAGTCAAACAGTGCTCCCTGGTTGACATGATTCCAACCCTTGTAGTGATCTAAATCGAAGAAACAAAGAAAATTCTTAATTAGTAAAGATGTCGCTACATCTTGAGCCTCGGCCGAAAAAAAAAATAAAAATTCACAAAATGGCGCCTACTTGAAAAAAAAAATTTTTTTTACCCCTGTTTTTTGACCTTTACGAATTTTTTAAAAATACTTCAAATTAAAATTTTTCAAAATCCAATGCTCCAGTGATAAAGAGATGTATGAAAAAGATTCTCACCAAATTTCAAAGGGATCGGTCAGATAGAACTTCAGATATCGTGTCAACCACCTCAGCAAAAGGAGTTTTGAGAAAAACGCGTTTGAATTTCGCCGTCCGCTCAAACCAGTCTAGCTGTCGCGTCACTAAAATAGTTGTAATTTCGAAAATAATTCGAATTTTGCAAAATCCTTTCAGGGAGATATTTTTGAATACCTAGACTATCGAATTTTGAAAAAAAAAAATTTCGATTTTTTCAAATTTCTAGACTAGAATACCCCCTTAACGTAACCAACGCAAGGCAAATGTCTTGTCGAGGCCCTATAATCCCGAGAAGAGTGAACAAGAAAAAAACATCATCTGGAAGAAGATCATCAATAATTGCCTATAACCTACTAAAGCGGGAGTTTATCCATCCATAAGGGCATATACAACTGATATTGTTTTCCATACAAAGTAAACACAGATACACAGAGGATTTTAAGTTTCAAGGTTAAAAAAGAACAACCAACTCGAACTAAATTAGAAAACGACTAAAAATTGAGATTAAAATATCGACAAATAAATAATGTCAATAATTTAACTTGTTGTTTATTGTTAAACCGGCCTTGATCTCACAAACGATATATTTTTTTAAAAACCCTTTAACTAAACTAGTTTATGTTTATAAACTATTTAAATTACAAACCTTCACAAATATTATAAAATATATATAGGTATTATAATATAAAGAAATATTCACCATCTAAAATTTAACATATAAATATTAATAAATTCTACTTTCATAAAAAAATAAAATTTTTAATTGTTCATCGTTTAAGGGGACCCCCCGGCGTCCTATAAAATTCAAAAAATCGATTTTTTGTTTTTTCGGCATTTCGAAAGTATAGTATTTTAAGAATATAATGTGAAATTTTCGTGCGGAAATTTCTAATATTATACATAGCTTCTACAGCCCATTAACAAGGTAGGGAGGCGTCCGCGCGCGCCTTTGCCTCAAACTTTAAACTGATTTATCTCGAAACGACTTTTTTCGGCCTGGTTTTGTTAAAACACAAAAAAAAACACTATTCAGCCGAATCGTCTGAAATTGTAATATGTTGTTCACAACATCAATTACTATCGCCCGTACTAGAATCATATTATTATTTCAATTATTTCATATTTTTTTGATTAAAAAACTTAAAAAAAGCGATTTTAGAGCGTCAAATTCTAAACCGCGCCATTTAGTCAATTTTCTTTTAAATCTAGTACAGGGCATAGCTGCAGCCATACTGATTAATAATTCATTGCTTTTGTGTTTCAGATAAATAGAAGAGCCAAAAGGGACAACACTGTCCAGGTCCAATTTTTCGGGAGGGTCAACTTCAGCGCCATTTTTTAAATTATTAAAAAAAAAAATCATTTTTATATGTAAAAGAAGTTAAATAAAAAGCCTAAAAAATTTAAATATCGTTTTTCATTTTTTTATCGTAAGAAAAAATTCCTGCAAATACCTTAAATTTTCGAGCTCCAAACCACCGGATCCCTTAAAAGCTAACCTAAAAACCCTAATCTGTCATCGCCAATTAAAAAAAAAAAAAAATTAGGTTGCTCATCGTCTAAAACCTAATTTGCAAACCACAATAACACCTGTTAAAATCCTTATAAAAGCAACAACAACAAAATACTAACCTTACAAACTAACCTACTAACCAATAATTCTTAGAAAAACAAGAAAAAAATAAAACAGATGTGCAATGAAAATTTAAAATATTACTTATCTAAAAACACACAACAAATTTTAATAACAAAAACTTCCTTGCTACTATCTTTACTAATCTTAATAATTTCCGTTAAAAAATTCTTTTTTCAAAAATAAAAATCATTAAAAATGTTTCTTGTTAATATTTTTACTAATCTTAGTAACTTCTGTTAAAAACAATTTTCAAAAAACAAAGCATTAAAAATGTTCCTTCTTAATATTTTTACTAATCTTAATAGCTTTTATTAAAAAAAAATTTTTCAAATACAAAAAAAATATTAAAAATGTTCGTTCTTAATATGTTAACTAATCTTAATAACTTTTCTGTTAAAAAAACAAATTTTTCAAATAAAAAAAATTATTAAAAATGTTCCTTGCCAATATTTTGACTAATCTTAATTACTTCTGTTAAAAACAATTTTCAAAAAAAAACATTAAAAATGTTCCTTCTTAATATTTACAAGTCTTAATAACTTCTGTTAAATAAAACTTTCAAAACAAAAAAAATATTTAAAATGTTTCTTATTAATATTTTTACTAATCTGAATAACTTTTGTTAAACAAATTTTTTTTAAATAAAAAAAAATATTAAAAATGTTCCTTCTTAATATTATTCCTAAAAAACAATTTTCAAAGAAAAAAAATATTAAAAATGTTCCTTCTTAATATTTTTCCTAATCTTAATAACTTCTGTTAAAAAAAAAGTTTTCCAAAAAAAAAAACAACATTTAAAAATTTTTCTTATTACATCAAGCCTTAAAAACAAACAAAAGCATTAAAACTTTTCCTTGTTAATATTTTTACCAATTTTAATAACTTCTGTTTAAAAAAAAATTCAAAAAAGCAAACGACATTAAAACTGTTTCTCATTAACATTTTTACTAATCTTAATAACTTCTGTTAAAAAAAGATCAAATAAAAAAATTTAATTAAAAATTAAACAAAAAAAAACATTAAAAATGTTCTTTTTTTTATATTTTTACTAATCTTAATAACTTTTGTTAAAAAAAAAACTCCATAAAAAAAAATAACTACACAAATACACAACTTTTACAAACTACATGAATTTTGAAGTTTTCAGTTGTAATTTTTATTTTTTAAACTTAATAAATTCCGGTGCGTTATCTTCTAATTTCCTATTATTATTTATTTATATATTTTTTTTAAACCCAAATGTTCAAATATTCAACTTTTATAATTGGAATTATTTTGAACATGCAGCTGTTCGAAAAGTTTCGTTTAAGTTGAAAATCAATGAACACAAGGCGAAATTCTCGAAAATAACTTTAAATTTTCTTCTTCTTCCCATTTCCTATTTAGTTCCTATTGCACTGCTCCGGTAACGAAGTGGATTACGTGCGGCGTTTTGGCAGTAAGTACCCGGAAGTTAGAAACATCAAAATTACACAAAAAACTCGCTAATAAAGGCACAAAAATCTCAGTGTCAAGAGTTTCTAGTTTTTCATTTGCTATCTAGGAAAGTAAATTACATAAATTTCACACTCTCCACTCACCTCTTCGCCATATTGCATAAAATTGAATTCGCCTGTCGCCTTTAGCAGATCCCTGGCCGATGGATAGCCGAGCTTACGAAAATTCAATGGTTCGCCTTCGATTTCCGGATACTCGCGTAATACTTCGCGCAACTTGCACGGCGGCTTACGTGACGTCACTAGGGCGCGCACTACATTCGCAATATACTTGAGACGTTGCTGTTTGCTGTTGTTACTTTCGTTATTGTCGTTGGGACCAGCGGTGCCGCTGGTGTTATTAGTAGTGTTGCTTTTATTGTTATTGTTATTGTTGCTTTTGCTGACTTTGTTCGTCGTATCGACGTTAGAGGTTGAAACTTTTGCTGTTGTTTTGACTATATTATTGTTGTTATTCCTTGTAGGCGACGGTGCATTGTTTACAGTTTTTGTTCTTGTTGTCGTTTGCGAGGTTGCGACTGCTGCGGACATGTTGCCGTTCTTTGTTTATGAATCGCGAAGCGTTCAAAAGCGTTGCTGGACGCTGCCAAAAAATGCTGAAAAGCAAAAAAATAAATTCAATATTTTTAATTCATAAATAGATATGTATGTATGTATGTATGTGTGTGTGCGGCAAATGTTAATTGATTGTAATTAAAATACATTTTTTTTTCATGGAATGTGGTGTTTTGCTAAAAATGCTAAGATAATATAAGCAGTCAGTGACGAGAGTGTAGATATGAATGTGAATTAGATGAAAAATTTAGTAAAATTTCGTTGGTGCCAGTTCTTCATTTCTTAGTAGGTATACAACACAATTAAGAGAAAAAATTAAAATACACGCATACAAAAAGATCACCTGGATGCCATAAAGACCCATTTTAATATTAAAAAAAAGTACCTTTTTAGCAGTCATACCCTAACCTGCATTTGAACTATCCCGAACTTCTGTGCAATCTCGTCCAACGAGACCATACCTAGACAGTCCAGACTCTCGAAAAAGAGGTTACACAGAAACTTTACGAGCACTTCTTGCAGTACTGGACGTACGCATAAGAAGAGCTTCTTATAGTGCGGTTAGACTTGGCAAGCAACTGATTTTCCGAATAATAGTGATATTAATTTTTTTTACTTTACAACCTATTTACCGAAAAGTTTATTTAAGAAAGCTATGTATCTTCAACCTTTTTTTCAAAGAGTTTCGATTGAATAGTCTTCAGAAAGAGAAACATTTAATTTAAGTTAATTTCAACTCACTAGTCTTGCATTGGAAGTGTTCATTCCTCATGGAATAGTTGTCAAACGTGCGTTCAAAAATGACCCAGATTTATATACTACCAAGGGCGAGCATTTAAACAGCAACCGCCACTCTCCCACACGCAAAAATATCAATCAAATGTCATTAACGACACATTGATTTATTGAGTCACGCTTTCAAAAATTTTTCACCGATATCGATCTGTGTACGTTCGAATCATTTCTTTCTATTTTTTTATTCTTGTAAGAATTGCGGCGGGTTAGTTGTGAGACGGTGAATAATCTTTTTTTTTTTTCGTTTTGCAATAGATGAAAAGTAGCAAAATGCCAAACGTTAAGGAAGTTGAGATACGAGTCACCTTTCCGAAAACAAAAATTACTATCGGAACTTACTTTTCGAAATTCTCAAGTTTGGCCTTTGAAGCAAGCGGGCAGTTCACCAATTACCTGATGCTGGTATTTATGTAACGAGTAGCGCGTGTTTTTTTTTCATCGTATGATTGGTGAAGCAAAACGCCCGATATTCTCGAAGTAGCTTCGTCAATAGTTAGTAACTATACTGGACTTTCCCTTTACTATTGGAAGTAAGGCATGATGAAAAGAATTCGGTAGGCGTGGCTAACATTAGTTAATCAACGTTAATCGGCTCTCAGCGATTTTGAAGGAATCAGCTGATTTGCTGACGTAAAAGGTATGTGACGGCGGTTTGTTTACGGTAAAACTAAGGCTAAGAAAAAGTCAACGCAGCCATCGGTCATTTGACTTAGTTGCCATCTGAACAACGACTGATTGGGCGAGCGTAAGAATACGTGAGAAATGACTCCCACAATTTTGCTTCGTATGGCCAACCTTGTAATCTATCATCCTTGCAAGTAGGAAACTCGAAATAACTTCACTGTTCTGACTTGACTCATTCGTCGCTTGCTGCTTGACTCATTCGTCCCTGTTTACTGGAACCCAATTCGATGTGATTATTCGAAAAAAATAATATAAAATAAAAATCACTAAAACGAACACGCACACATTTTATTATTTCCTCGCTCCATTGAGCCACTTAATTATGTGCAAGTCGCATGGGGCACGATCTTGCAGTCTCTTTCACCTTATTTGCCACTTATTTGGTGTGAATCTTTTTTATGCTTTATTATTCTTTTTGCAAGCTTTAAAACCCAAAATCGATAAGCAAATGAAAAGTGATTCAAGGTTATTTGCTGAAAACAAGAAGGCTTCACAAGCGTCGAAGGCAGTCTAGCAAATATTGCACCAGTGTAATCAGCACCTTGCAATGCAATATGGCACGGCAAGAGCTAATGTTTAAAAGCAACCACCCAGCTTTGGTTTCTCCCACTCATCAGAGCAGCAACGCAACACCAGTCACTGAAAACAATGCAATCGTTTCAGCTTAACAGCGGGGAAAAAATAAGCATGAAAAAGAAAAACAAGTAACCGTAAAAAGATACGAATAACCTCATAAAAAACAACTTTAGATAACTACATTTTTATGTGTGAATATAAATACAGGGTGGCACAAAATTAATCATCCAACTTGTTTTGTTTTTGAATAACTTTTTACTACAGGGTCCGGCACTCGAAGTGTAACCAATTAAAAACTTCATAAATTTAGTTTGGAGAATTACTTTTATTAAATTCAAAGTAAAAAATGTGTGAAAATAATACAAAATTAAGAATCTAATGACTTTTGCTCGATATGACCACCTTGAGCCTTGACTATGGCCTTGAGAAGGTCCAGAAATGAGTCACAAGCTGCCCGAATTTGATTTGCAGGTATTTTGGCCCACTTGCGGACAATGGCGCTTTTCAACTCCTCGAGCCTGCTGAACCGTTTAGATCGGACCTTGCTCTCCGAAATGGCCCAAAGAGAATAATCCATTGTGTGAACCTTATGTAGTTGGGAACGTAATGGGGCGATAAACAAAAGCTTTATTTGCCTTAAAGTGATCGAGCTCACGAACAATCGGTGGTTGTGACTTTCCAGCCGAATGTAATGCAATCACACTCTTACGTTTGAAATCCATTACTGATTTTTTTTTCGCGTTTACTCTCGGCAAAATGCTTCCGCGCGCTTGTAAACAATACTCTGGGCTGTAATTTAGCCAACTAGCAGACAACTGATGCCGGTGCATTAGCTGCGCGAGCGGTCTGAAGTTGGTTACACTTCGAGTGCCGGATCCTGTAATAAGATTTCAGAAGGTGATTTATCTTTTCTCATGCAAGGTAATACAAATTAAAGTAAAGTTTAATTATTCTTAGTTTTTCCATTCTAACGCATCGAAGACCTCTCGACTTTTCACAATTTCAAAAAACGGCGGATCAACAACTGACATACGCCACCGAATATCTAAGAGACGCGTTGCATTTGGCATGCTCGACAAGGTATGGAGATCAGCCCAAATCTCAAGGCACACAAAACTTAAAATATTTCATGTCAACGTGAAGTCGGTAGTTCTGTGTGGATGTGAAACATGGAACTTAACAACAATCATATCACAATCATTGCAATCCTTCCTAAACCGTTGCCTACGAAAGATAATGCGGATATTGTGGCCTGATATTATAAGCAACGATGATCTTTGGGCAGCTACCGGGCAAAAGACCAATTTGCGTCGCAAGTGGAAATGGATCGGACCATTGCGCAAACCACGGGATGACATTGCAAGGACAGTGCTAGACTGGAATCCCCCCCCCCGCGGGAGACCAGCCAACAGATGGACCCGAAAAGTAGCAGCAGAGGCGGACAGAGCAGGCCGTACCTGGAGTCAAATTAAATATCTAGCTCTAAAAAAGCGAAATTATAACTTGTTTATTGAGGCCTTATGTTTCATCTAGGGACTATGGGGAAAAATATATGTATGGGTGCGGGTGCGGTATAATCGATGGGTGTATATTACATAGAGTGGCTTTAGTTCGCTAAGACTTTATTCCTTTTTGCCAACATGGTGGCTTGCCTTCGCTTATGCCTTAAGGGGTTAGGTGGGTTTCAAAAGCTCAAAATAGGTACATTTTTATGAATTTTTTTTTATTTAATCAACAGAATATTTCATTCCATCAATTTAACACATAAAAGATACATATTTTATAAGTAGTTTGTGAAATTTTCATTGACACGTCGTCTCCTATGACCCCTCAAAAAAAAGTTCTCTCGGCGTAGTCAGGATAACTCATGACAGATTCATCTGAAATTCAAAAACAAAAAATTTTTTGTTAGTAGATGTTTCAAACTCGTGCTTGGACGAAGGAAAAAAAAATAAAAATTACATTTTTGGCGGCGTTGAAAACAAAAAACCCTTATTTTGAGTAGAATTTGCACCCTTCATGCCCTTGAAAAATTACTTGGAATAGAAAAAAAAAATTCCTTCGTTCAAGCACGAGATAATGTTATTTTGAAGTGTGCAAAATTTGAAAGAGATCGGTTCATAAGTTTTCGAGAAATCGTGACTACCGATTTCAAAAATGTAGTTTCAAGAAAAACGCGATTGAAGATTGCTAATAGCTAAGCAGCTGCCTCGATATACCTGCCAATCCAAAGGCTATATATCTTAGAATATGACTCGGATCGTTTTAAAATTTTAAAGGAATATTCTCAACATATTCAATTATGAGATAAGCAAAAAAAAAATTCGATTTTTTGAAATTTTGAAACCCACCTAACCCCTTAAAACCCCGATCGTCTCTCCTACAGCATAAACATAAATCACCCGGCTCATGTTTGGTTTGGCATGATATAGTGCGGAAAGTTTATTTTTGACTTGAGAGAAATATGTTGTGGAAGATTTAAGTACCTTTCGGTCACGGCGATTATAGCAGAAGAAAGGTGAAATACATTCGGAGGTTTGCCATTGCCTGCTGAGGGGCGAACACTAAACAACTTTTTCTTTATTCTCGAGTCACGCACCAACCCATTCGGCTACGGCGACCGATATATATGTATCTATATAAATATATGTATGAATGTAATAATGACAAAAACCGGAAATGTACAGCAAAATGAGATTATGGTACTAAACAACTCTTGAAAAAAGACGACGGATAAGGTGAGGATGGAGGTGTTTGTAAACAAATTAAACAAATTGCAAATCCAATACTCTAACAGAAATTTAGTAAGCGCGCCCTTCATGTCAGATAAGCGATATGGATTTACGACCAACACATACATAGAATACCAGAGCCATGTGTGCACAAATACATAAGAGTGCATACGTCATATTTCAACAGCCTTGACAATTAGAAATAGCGAAATTCGCAAAGCAAGTCCAACCACTTAATGGGCAAAAATAGTTGAGAAAAGGGGATACAAAAACTAAACAAATGGAGGAGTGAAAAAAAAATGAATTTTAAGAAAAAAGTGCTAAACAACCACCGGTCACAAGTTATGTGAAAAGAATGGAAATCTAAAAAAAGAAACTAGGGAAGATTTGTGTTTAGCGAATGTATGCATGTAGTAGATTGCT
The DNA here is from genome assembly GCA_037575425.1 of Anastrepha fraterculus. Lineage (NCBI taxonomy): Eukaryota > Metazoa > Arthropoda > Insecta > Diptera > Tephritidae > Anastrepha > Anastrepha fraterculus. The sequence goes on from JAYXIM010019095.1 coordinate 9,382, forward strand.
GATAGCGCATGAGAAAATTTTAATAGTAAGGGAAATATTTACAATTTTTTTTTTACTAATAAAACAACTACGTAACAAAGAATGAGCAACGCCCAAGCTGAAGTGACTGCCATATAGCAAAAGTGGGTGTATGCGCAATGGGCTTGGCTCCTTTTAGGCAGTAACGCTTAGTCATGTGCGGTTTATTTTCGAAAGAACCGCAAATAACTGACGAATTGAAAATGGCTTAAATGAGACTGGAAACACACAAAGGTGTTGTATGTACTAATTTAAACACAGCGCAAATATGAAGCAATTAACTGTTGTTGGGTGGGTAGTCGAGCCATGAACCACCGCACTTGTCGCGCTTACGCAAATCATGCCGAACGCGTTTCTTCTTTGCACAAAATCGACAAGATGCCCGCATGAAGGCGATACGTGACGCTCAAATACATACTCGTACATACATATCTTTATGTAGGTAGGTAATGCGTTTTGTTTTTGCTTTTATTTCATATTATTTCACTTTTTGCTATCGCTTTATATGGTTGGTAAATACGCGCCAATGCAAATGGAATGTAGGAGATTGCAAATAATTTGCCATAAAATGAGATTGCTCAAGTACTATGTACATACCTTCGCTATGTAGGTACGCGTATTCAAATAGAAACTTGCGGAGTTCGTATGCGGTATAGCAAGAAGCAAGCGTTCGAACGACAATGTGAAGAGGGAGGGGGAAAATAAGAGAGCGCAGCTAAAATTGGCACAATGATCGCGGCAGCACGATCGCGACAAAGTAATAATGGCAAGCAAAAACGCAAATGAGGCGGGCAGAAAATACAAATAATATATGTTGAGAAAATTAAAAGTTGAGATGTGGAAAAGAGCACAGAAGGCGGCGACAATGTAATGCAAGAAACTATAGAAATAAGCAAAGAAATTGCTGTGATGTTTTCCTGTAATGATGTATAGCATAAAAGGGTAACTGCGGTGCAATGAAGATTTACTTAAAAAAGGGCCAACCAAACCTAGCGTTTGCGTTATGCATTGACGCCCAAGTTGATTCTAATTTACAACCTAAGGTACATCTCATAATTCAGCCGATGATTTTTTATTCCAAACACAACAATAGTGAGATTTTATTTTATTTATTTTATTTTTTGAGAATTATCGGAAATTTTAGGGGTTATATACAGTTAGAATTTTCAAAAAATTGATGTTTTTCTTAATGTGCATATATGTATTTAGGAATACACAGAAAATTTTATATCGTTCCGGTGAATATTTTCGAAATTACACGCAAATTTGAAAAGGCGTTTCAGAGTGCTTGCTGCTGGAGCGGCAGCGCGTTTTTCTCAAAATGGTGTTTTCAAAGTCGGTGACCAACATTACTCGAAAATGGCTGAATCGATTAGTCTCAAATTTTAACACGAGCTTCTTAAATATATTTTTTAGTAATTGATCGAAGCCTTTTTCTCCCCGATATTTTGGTCAAAAATGGATTTTTTTTTTGAGAAACCGCCATTTTGTCAAAAAAAATTATTTTGCTTATTTATTATTATTTAAAAGTTTTCTCAGAAAAAAATCTGCAAAATTCGCTTTTTCGGCCTCCTAACTGTATATAGCCCCTAAAGCGACGGCTGCCGTAGCCGAATGAGTTGGCGCGTGACTTCCATTCGGAATTCGGAGTACGTAGTTTCGAATCTCCAAAATGAAGAAAAAGTTTTTTCTAATAGCGGTCGACCCTCGGCCTATAATGGCAAACCTCTGAATGTATTTCTGCCATGAAAAAGCTCCTCATAACAAAATATCTGTCCCCATTTGTGGAACAACATCAAGACGCAAACGCAAGACGGCCAAACACCCAAAAAGGGTGTAAGCGCCAATTATATGCATATATACAGTGGCTCAATAAAGAACTCGGACATACTTGGCATGCGGATTCAAATTCAAAATTTTTCGAAGAAATGCAAGTTAAATATTTTTATATCTTTCTATTGGGTATTCATCAAATGGAATTTTAAAAAAAGTAATAATAATTTACAAATCCATTACATCCTTGTTATAAAAAATTTATCATGCAGCATTCGTAAAATTAGTGTCAAAAAAGAAGTCGGACATCTGGCATTATTGCAATTGTTTGGCACTTTAAAACGGGGAGTCCCACAATTAATTTGCTCTCGGTAGAACAGTGCAAAGAAAGAGCCCAATGTATTTAATACAAAATAAAATTTCAGCCGTGTTTTGTTGAATAAAAGTCCAAGTTATAAACAAACATATAGGTAAGTGGACAAAGCACAATGGAAGTCTGAAATTTAATTATTAGTCATCAAGGAAAGGGCAAAACAGTTCGGGAAATCGGAGATATAGTGGATAGATCCCGCACGGCTGTGTACGACGTGATGAGATGTTTCAAAGAAACCAAATCCGTGAAAAATAAGCAGAAATCGGGACGACCAAAACAGTTTTCAGATGCATATGAACGGTGGCTAGTGCAACAAATTAAGAAAAAACCAAATTTGAGTGTTCCTAAGCTCGCAATGGAAGTCGCCCAAAACCTTAGTATTATCTTAACCCCGAGAGTATACGTATAGTGTTGCGAAAGAAAAATTATAATTGAAGAGTTGCAGAGATTAACCGACGCAAGAGTATAAAATTCGCAAAGCGTCATGGGAATAAGGATTTCGACATATTTATGTCAGACGGACAATCATATTTGTGGAGAAGACCTAATGAAGAGTTTCTAAAAAAAAAACTTACGTCCGACAGTGAAACATGGGTGTGGGTCGGTAATGGTATGGGGTTGCTGGACCACAATACCTAATAATTATTAAAGAAAATTTGGTCCACAGTGCTTAAAAGTTGGGAATTAAGGACAATTTCCAGTACTATCAAGACAACGATCCCAACCATGAGGCACTTGATGTCCGTTTATATCTTATCTGTCCTAAACTACTTGAAACTCCTCCACAATCTCCATATATCAATTTAATTGAAGCAAGAAGCTGGTCGAATCTATGCCAAGAAGACTGAATGCTGTGAGAAAAAATAAATGCTTGACGGCTAAATATCAATATTGTTTTTTAATAATTATTATTATATTTGTCTAACTCTACTTTATCTAAATGTCTGAGCTCTGTTTTGTCATGTATTTTGCTAAGTTATTTTGTTTGTATTTTCTATGTACGAATGCGTTAAAGTTTGTTTATGGTTTTTGTAGTTTTGAAAAATACGCTTGAAAAACGTAAATAAATGTGACACATAAACGCATTAGATTTGCATTTTAATATAATATATATTTTTCGATTTTAAACCATATCATTTGGGTGTCTGAGTTCTTTATTGAGCCACTGTACATATGTAAGTTATTAAGCGTTATTCTTTGTTTGAGGCAGTTGTCAGAATAAAAAGCAAACAGAAAAAATATGTACATATGTTTAGTGCGGATACACCAAGGTGTAGGGTATATTTCTTTTTAGACACTATCGTGTAACGTTTGGGGCTGATCTCATTGGATAATTCTTTGTTTTATTTAAATAAAAAGAAGTATAACAGTTAAAAGCTAAAAGCTAAAAAGCCATGGTACAATAGGAATTCGCCCCATTTAAATATTACACCGTTATTAGTGCATTAAAGCACAAACAGTAAAATTTGAAGACTTTGTTCTACTGATATTTTGCTTGTTGCCAAATAAACATGCACGCTTTTTACATTGCTCTCATGTTTCGTACCCATTTGTTGGGCAAACACTGACGCTCGACAAGAAATGGCAGTGAAATTTCAGTGCGAAACTCTTGGCAATTTGTTTTTATTTTCTACTAGCAATAGAGAATATCACAAAACGTTGCGCTTTGCAGTGCCTTTGCTCATTCAGCGCATGAACTCATTTTCAATTAATTGAAAATTTTCATTTTCATTTGTTTGTTTGGCGTTTGTTGTTTAATTTTATTCCACATATTTTTTTTGTGCAACTCATCATCGGCCAAGGTCATGCAAAGAATTTTGGTTTTGTTTCTTAGCACTGCTCATTTTTTTAATTGCTCCAAAAAGTGTGCAGCCTGCAGTCAAACATATTACTAATGTTAAGAAATGTTTTCTTTTTATTTATTTTATTTAGACGCATTTTTGTTTGCTTGCTGAAAGAGAAAAACCTAAATTGTTGCGAATGACGTAAAATTTGCGTTTGTTTGCTAGTTTTGTGTTTTGTGATTTCTTGCTATCTTTTTTCAGTTGCCTTGACATTGGTGTAGTCTGAAATAAGGAAAATATTACATTTTATCAAACTTTATTTTATATACATAAATATTAAATGTACGAATTGTTAGCCATAAATGAATGTATTCTAAATACTATTTCGTCCGACCTTGGCCATGTTAATTCAATTAGTTATGCAAAATCATAAACTAACAATTTTCAAAGAAATTTGTATATACGTATAAATATGTATGTATGTGTGTTTCCTCATTTACGAAAAACAAATCGAAAAGTATTAACAAATGCATGATCGCACATTTGTTATTCCCAACGAATCATGCCAAATAGCCGAGCAAAGTAATATTTCCACACAACCTCAAGGAGTTTAATATGGCGGCAGCAAAGGCACGCCACAGCTGATTGCTTTGCGAATTTTGTTTTGTTTACATTTTTTATGCAGGGATTCAGATATATGTATTTATCAAATGTATGTAGATATAAATTTATATATATGCCGAGCGCGTGCACTTTAATGCGGATTAGAATTTGTATTCTCATTTCGTTCCTTAGCTCTCCATGATAGCGAAAAGAGCCAGCGATTGCTCGATTTGCTTTAGCAATTTTTTCGTGAGGCTTTTGTGCTTTAAAAATGCAGTGACTTGCTTTCGATCCGCTGTCAGTCAGTCTTCTGCCAATTAATTTATCAGTATAAATACATACATACATACATATATACCTTGATTTTTTATGCACTTGACTTCGCAATCGTAAATGTTTATCTGCACTTGTGTATAATTGAGCACCACATTTACATATGGAAGTAGCTCAAAGGAAGAGATAAATAAATGAAATACCAACAGAACTGCAAGATGGAGTAAAAACACAAATAAGCCTCAACATTGAAGTTCCCCTTTTATATGGATTTTATGCGAATAAGTTAAGTCGTTTTAGGATTAACTAATGTTAGGATGACACGCGCTCAAATTTCGTGCTCTGAATATTGGCCACGGAGGCACAAATAGTAATGGGATAGCGCGAGCATGGATAGTTAAATTGGTTGGATATTTTCTTTACCCCACATCTACACCTTCCATAAATTATGTTAAAAGAACTCTATTAAAAACAGAACCGTCAGGGGAGACCGCGAATTTCACTGTTAAAACAAATCTGTCTTACCAAATTTCCTGTCATCACTGCCTTAACATCAGCTCTCATCTCGTAGTTTGACAACGCAATTTTCATTTTACCGGACCGTTTAGATGCGCGAATACAGGGAGCTGATTTACTTGATGCCATTTTGATAATGAAATGTTAAGACGCGAAGGTGCCAACTTGAGAAAACGGGACAAGGTCAAAACAGAAATGTGACAGATGTTAAAACACATTTGTTTGAAAGAGGAGATGTAAAAGTCTCCGGAAACTAAAATACTAAATAGTTCGCCAAACCATTCATTAGACGGTTGAAACAACTTTCACACTAATATAAGGTGACTTTCGCCACTTTCATGGTAGCTTTCTGGCGGTTGAAGCACACAAATTTATAGAATC
>JAYXIM010019101.1:0-14992 GCA_037575425.1 Anastrepha fraterculus
GATGTACTCCAATAGAGCTTCCAGGTTCTGCAGGGAGGAAGATGAAACCACACAATATGTGCAGGCATAGTTCGCAGCACTGATGCAAAAGTGGAACAAACACGTGGGCAAACATATTTTATCAGAGAAGGGGATTACACTCAATACTAAAATTTATTGAGAAAGAACCCATCAGAGATTTTTTTACCACCAAAACACTTCTGTGGTTAAGTGCATTTATCAGCAAGATATGCGATTTAAGGTAATTGGATTTCTTTTTCGGTAGTTTTTCAAATGAAACGTGTATTCAAATAATAATTATCGGATTGAAAGAAATTAGGTGCACCGTTGACAAGATTTAATCACAAGGATCATTTGCTTCCATAAAATATGACACTTGTCATTAGAGAAATTTTGATGCAGATATGTATGTGTGATACAGAATATAACCTTGGCGCTTTGAACATTCGGCTTGGTCGTCGACGCGGAAGCATGCTCGGACTTTCCCCAATATTTCTATTCTGCGCTTCGGATTAACGTAGTGAGCCAATTTTTCGTCAACAGTTGCAATGCGATGTAGAAAACATTCTAATTTTGTTTTTGAATAAACTTTTCACAAACAATGAAACGTTTTTCAACACCTCTCAGCTTCTATCCGTATACTACCCATTGCCCTTGTTGCTGAATAATTATAATAGATTTGAGACGTTTTGAAATGAATTATTGAATCACTCCCAATGTTTCTGCCAATTACAATATGTTTGCGTTTAATACGAATCTTTACCATTTCACCAGTTCTGAATCTTTGTTTTTACCTTTACATTTTTGGTCTTTGACACCAAAATCACCGCTCCTCAAGCGGCTAACCGGCACGTTCCTTCACTAATAAAAGTTCAAGTATTTAAGGGCTTTCGATGAGCGTCAGCTGCAGTCTTCTTCGAATGGAAGCGAAAAATCAGAACAAGAACAGAAACAACTGTCAGAAAGACTTTTTTAAGCATATATACATGAGTACATCGTAAGACATGGCTCACTAAAGACTTTTAGCTGAAAACGCTTCAGCTTTATTTTATTTCAGGTAACATATACGAAAGTCATCCTGCAAGGACTGACGGCTACATTGCAACTAGTTGTGTCAGCGCTTCACAGTGGCTAAGTGTGGTGGTCGTGGATTTTCTCACAGGTCACTATGCGCGAGAAATGTATGCTGTGAGACTTGGAGTTCTTTCTGCGCTGGATGTATGGAGGATGAGGTGGAATCATCTCAGCACATTCTCCTAGTTGCCCTGTTCTGGCGGGGCATCTTGACTCTTACTTCTTTGCTACGCCTGCTGATTCAGCTGGCGTTGACATTAAAAATCTGATGAATTTCATCAATTTCAATTTCAGCACAGTCATCGTTCGTAATCCACACTCTCTAAGCCCACCCTCCTAACCATCCCAGCACCACCCCTCCCCGTCCTCTCCCTGGTATCACAAAGGACGAATCCGTTTTTCTTCGTCCAAGTGTGCTCATTCCTTGGTCAACCATACCAACCTAACCTAGCCTAATTTTTTTTTTTAGTCTTTACGTGTTAAAATTTTTCCCAATAAAGGGGAAAAAAACCAATCGACTTAGTTTGACTTGGGAATTGGAGAGCTAATGGAACACCCTTTATGTAAGTGTATCATGTATGAAAATACAAAATATATGCATTGAAGTCATATTTCGAAATAAGCTTTTAACGGTACTTTTGCTCCTTTCTCACAGTTGTCTTCATACATACAGTAGCGTGCATTTATTTAGCAACGCTACTTTTTTGTTTTTTATTGTAATTATTAATATACAATAAATAAAATAAAATAATATAAATAAAAATATAATTTATTTGGGAACAAATAACACATAAACCAAAATTTCAATTTTGTACAAGATTTATAAAAATTCTACTAATTTCCATTCAAACTTTTTAATCCAAACCAAAAAGAAAATTGCGGTGCGCAGTTTTATAGCAAATTTAATTTTAGTGTAAGAAAGAGCAACTTTGAAGTAGTTCAAAATTTTCGTTGGTTTTTAATAATTTGTTTCCCTGACTGTGTTGATTATTTTTTACTACCACCCATCACATTCGGGTAGCTTGCGATTCGTTTCTGGACCCTTGCAAGGCCATAGTCGAGGCAAAAGGTGGTCATATCGAGCAAAAGTAAATTGATTCTTAATTTTGTATTATTTTGACACATTTTTTACTTTGAATTGAATAAAAGTAGTTTTCCAAACTAACTTTATGGCCTTTTTAATTGGTTCCACTTAGAATGTCGATCCTGTAATTAGCATTTGACTACTTTTATTTTGTTTTTCTAATTTACATTAATTTTTGGAAAAACTAAAGTTCTTTCTACAACATATGGAAACACGCTCGCGCTTTCGTTATATGGGGAAAATGCGTAATACCTTCAGCGAATAAAATTTTCAAAAATCAACGATAAGTTCGAGCCACTTCAAACTCGCACCTTATGTTGTGGAGTGAACTCTATTTTTGTGAAAAATTAATGAAAGTTAGAAAAAAAAGAAAATAAAAGCATCTCTAAATATTCCGTGGCTAATAAGGTTTACGCAACCGTATATCTACTTATTCATATGCATATACATACATACTTATATGCGCAGATATGGTCAGTTTTTTGAATAGCTCTTCTTGGCATAGCTGACACAAGCCACACTAAAGACTATAGCAACTCGTTCTATCCAATCCATCTGTAATATGATTCACGTGAATTCTTTTCACGCCAGTACAAAAGATAACCGTTTGACATCTTTTGACTGCTTCGCTATTATCTTCTTACTAACAATTCTCGCATATAAAAGCTCTGCGGCCGCTGCGCTAAGCCGCAATTATCCTTTCGTTATGGCCGCGTAAAGAACGTCATGCAGTGGGTAGCGCTTCAATTTGATAACTTCCAAAACGGATATAATTTACAAAGAAAATAATTTATTTACTTATTAAAATCCATATCTCTGAACTACCAAAATGGTTTGTGATTTTTACTAGCTTTTGCAGAAGTGCTTATAAAACAGATTTTTTTTTTGTGAATAAAGAGTGTTATTTCTACACGTTTTTACCAGATCGCGTTGTTGTTATTATCATTGTGTCTTGGCGGTATCATTGGCCATCGATTGGATAGCATGTTGTTCAAGCCTGTCATGGATATAGTTGGCACTGAAGTAGCGCCTACAATTTCAAAAACGGCGCTTGCAGAAACGCAAGATTCGTATGAGGATTCAATATTTTCGCAGCAACGTGACAATGAGGGTGGCAATGGTGTGCAACGGCACAATGCAAATGGCAAAAAAGATCTACTGCAGCATTTATATGCAGGTTATGGATGCTTGAGTTCCATTGAGGATTGGACGAAATCAAAGAGGAATATTGATTTCGAAATTCTGCCGAGCAAAAGTTTCGATTGCAATAGGTACAAAGACAAAATATCGAGATCAATCATAGTCCGTATAAGGTCAACTTTAAGAATAATACAAATACATCCATATAAGCAACTTTTAAATTTCTTGAATACAATGATATGCGTGTGTGTGTGCACTTATAAATCATTGAAAATTGTTGCCAAGTACCCCTTAAAGTTGACTACGGTAATGTGACAAAATGTAGTAGTTTATATTTTAATTCGTATCTCAATACATACATACATATGTAGCTATAAGCCGCGTATAGATGAGGTGTTCAAAGGAATAGTAACGGAGAATTTCAGTGAAAATCGTGCACCGACGACGGCTGAACGAGAAATTGACCATAAAGCTGTCAACGTAAAGGACTCTTCGGCTGAGAACAGATTTATTAATTTTCCACCAATTTCATACTATGCAGATTTTTACAAGGATTTTTTGGTCGATACCAATAGGAAGGATACCAAACGGGCCGGCACTGCGCCGGTCATTGGCTGTGATTGCAAAGTTAAGGTAATATGCTATGAACTTATAAAACAACTCGTTTTAAGGTAAGAAGACCCTAACGGCATAAAAGTTAGACGATTACAAATCATTCTTTTTTTGACGCCTAACTTTTTCGCATTTATTATATTACTAGCACACCCGGCCCGCTTCGCTGGGCACACTAAAATAGAATAGATATGGTTTAGAACAGAAAAGATATGGTTTTCATATTATTTATTTCTTTATTCTTTATTCAAGCGCTTTGGCATAAACAATATTTTTTGTTTTTAAGTAAATATAAAATATAAATTGAAAATAAGGAAAAAAGAAGATTGTTTTTGAATTTCAAATCAACGCAAATGAATAACTAAGAAACAATCGTCTTTTTTCCTGATCATCCATGAATTTTTCGTTTCAATTTATATGTTTTATTAAGCATTGGAGCTTTTTTAACCATTATCCATTTATATTTTTCAAAAAAAAAAACAACGAAACAATTTTTTTTCCACGAACACATAATTTCATTTGAACATTCGAATTTCACATTAAATTCTCAAATTTCATAAGAGTTTTTTCACTGTTCCAAAATCCAATCCAAAAAAATTCACAAAGAATTTTTACACTTTGCACTTACGTCTTCTCCTTATGGCATCCAAATCAAAAAGAAATATTGACACATTGTAACTCACACTGTCAATTTGACAGTTCAGTTCCGCCCCAAGCGTTAAAAAAGTAAACGACATTATGGCTGGTTCAAAAGAACGCTGTACCCGTTGCCAGTGTTCCGAATTACAACCAAACTATACGGAAATCATCTTCAATACCTACTTAACAATGTGTGTCACTTTGGTTTAATTCGGTGCAAAGACACAGCGGGTCCACGTTTTGGCATATATTTCGAGACCCTAGTCATCAATAGGTATGAAAATTACCGCGTATTAAAGCACTTATCAACAGCTTTCATTTGATACCCATATTGTACATACACAACCAAAGGTTACCCGGGTCCACGTTTTGACCTATATCTCGAGACCCCAGTCACGGAGCGGCATGAAAAATACTCTGTACTAAAGCATTCACCAACAGCTTCAATTTGATATCCATATTGTACAAACACATTCTAGGGTCCACGTTTTGGTCTCTATCTCGAGACCCTAGTCACGGAGCGGCATGAAGAATACTCTGAACTAAAGCATTCACCAACAGCTTCCATTTGATACCCATATTGTACATACACATCCGAAGGTTGCCTGGGTCCACGTTTTGACCTATGTATATCTCAAACCCTATCCACCAATAAGTACCCTATGTTACTTCTATCACCTCCAAAAACATGTGTACAAAGTTTCGTAATAATCGGTTGAGTAGTTTTGGCGTGAAAGCGTAACAAACAAACTTACATTCACATTTATAATATTAGTAGGGATATATATTATACCTTTAAAAGACATAGATGCATATATTGAAAAACAGGTAAAAAATTAAATGGTGGAGATACATGGCAACGCGTTAGGCAGTTTTTATAGAGCACTCTCCTTCGTGGTGGGCGTGATAAGCACCAAATTATCTACAATTACTGCATTTTAATTCACGTAAATCGAAACACTTTAGGTTAGGTTAGCCTGATTGGCAATAAGCCACAAATAGACCTTTTGGTCCCTAGCGATACCAGATGGAGACCGACCTCTATGAATACCTAAAGTAGACATCATGTAGGATGTCAGCGCTTTTGACGAATCTAAGTAGAGCTGGGAGCTCCGCATTTGAGACGTCCTCCAGACCCTCAAACAGTGGGGCTCCCAGGCATTTTAGTCCCGTTTTTTATAATGCCGGACAAACGCACAGAAGGTGTTCGAAGCACTTTAAAAAAACTTAATTTTTTTTATTTTACTAAAAAAATTAGTTGAAAAATGTATAAAAATATTTTAAATTAACGAATCGAAAAAAATCCTACATAACTCCGTTGATAATATATGTATTTATGAAGATTTGTGCCAAGTTTTAGGACAATCGGTTGAACATTTTTGGTATCAAACATACTCATAGACAATGATAGTTATAGCTTATTACATCAGACGGACGGACAGAAATTCGGCTTTAACATATGGATAAGTGGGCGTATTTTTATGAGATCTCAATAATATTTATGTCGGATTTAAGGGGTCAGTCTACTTTGGAGACTCGAAAAAAAGGCTATATTCGTGATTTTTTTTTTGAGAAAACTATAAATGATAGTAATATAAAATTTGTTTGATTTATTAAATAAAGTCTTAAAATTCAGAAATAAATTTTTTTTTATTCAATTTTATAGTATTTTTAGTAAAAAAATAGCAGTGAAGCGTAACGTCTCAAACATGGGTTGGTGAGGCAGCTCCATCAGAACTCAAGAACGGCTTGTCTGAAACAAAAAAATCAAAATGTTTCAGATTCAGTAAGATACTGGCTACAAAATGACCCTCGGATATTAGGTTTTAATGAAGACAAAAAAAATGGCTGATAAAAATGGAAAATTTTTGATAGAACGGTTTTTTTTTTCGCATATTTAAAAAAAATATATAGTAAAAATTTAAAATTTCAAAACCCCCGAGCGTCAATTTGGTGCAAATTATGTCTAGAATAGGTGATCCAAATTTTATGAAAATCGGTTGATTAGTTTTTGAGATACAGTGGAGCTAGATTTTGAAAACGTTGTTTTGAGAAAAACGCGTTTAAAGTTTTTAATGCACGCTATACGCGCAGGTAGACGAAATGATGTTCAGGTAAAAAAAAAATAGTTAGAGTGCTCGGATTTTCTTAAAATTTTTACACAATATTTCTGGATATATATACTTTCAAATTATGCAAAAAAAAAAATTGAAAAATTTTAAAGTGACAAAGTAGACTAACCCCTTAAATGAAGTGGAGAGCAATATGTGTCCCAAGTTTCGGTGAGTTTTATTAAGTCGTTAGCGAGATATACGGAATTCGAAGATTCCATTTTTCAAAACTTTACTTGCGTTGTATTTATTTTCGGAATGTGCGTATATGTCATTATCTACCTCAATTGCTTTTGTCAGTTATACATATGAACAAAATTATAAAGCGCGGGTATAAAGGAAGTCTGCCTTTTAGAGCAGCGTTCTCTTCGAACAATCATAACTTCTCTAATTATTGAGTTATTTTTATTGGAAGCATTTTAAGATATTCCTAAAGATATAATGGGTTATTCAATAGGTGCGCTTCAACTTTTTTCCGATAGGGAGGGCGAACGACGCAATATTTTGTATTTTTCGCTTGTCATTTGTAAACTTCATTAGTATACATTTCATCATGGAACGCTACACACTTGAGCAACGATTGCAAATCGTGCAAATTTTGTATGAAAATAATCGTTCTGTTGCTGCTACTTTAAGAGCATTACGGCCATTTTACGGTCCATTTAACATGCCGTCCCGTTTTGGGGTTATGTGAAGTCATTGGTCTACAGTAACAAGCCGGCGACGATTTTTGTGAATTTCGGCCGATTTATGCGAGTGGTCGAAAATTGGGTTCAACGATTGGACTTCGTAAAACGTGCACGCGGTGGTCATGCAAAAGAAATCGAATTTCATACTTAAATGTATATGTTCAAACTCGATAATAAAAAAAAAATTAGTTAAAAAAGTCAAACCGTTTGTGTTTTATTCAAAAAAGTTCAAAAGTTGAAGCGCTCTTACTGAAAAACCCTATACATATATATGTAATTAGCGATTACATCCTTTTCGGATGTTTGGCTGAGCTCCTCCTCCTATATGCGGTGCGCATCTTGATGATTTCCACAAGTGGAGAGACCTACAGTTTTACGCCGCTTCCGAACAGCAGATGGTTTTTATGAGAAGCTTTTTTTATGGCAGTAATACAGTCGGAAGTTTGCTATTGTTTACTGAGGGTCGACCGCCATTGGAAAAAACTTGTTCTATCAATTGGTGTTTTGAACTTGTGCACTTCCGAATGGTAGTTCGGCTAAGGATATGCGCAAATTTACCTCGAAACTCAAAGTTCTCGCAACTCCTCTTCTTGCAAGTGACAACTATTAGAGTCGAAGTAGTCAGATCATTACCTTTAAATTAAATTTGTTTTTGTAGTTTTCTAAAAACAATTTACCGGTAAAGAAAAGAGCATAAAAACGCATTGAATGTTTCTCTTCAACGGAGCAAAGGTGGCTGCAGGCGGCGAATCAGCATCACTTCCCTTTCATTGAGATTGCGTACTATGTGTTCATGAAACTTATTGCATATCACAAAAAGCTATAAATTCTTGCTAATCAAATTTAAGTCAACGAAAATTTATAAAATTTTCGATTAGTGTACTAAACGGAACGTACTAAACAGTTTCCAAATATTTTCAAAGCTTTACTAGATTAGATAGAGAAGAAAAAGTCATTCATCTACACAATATGAAGGTTAACAAACCCCGCAGTTCTATGAGAATTGTGATCTTTCTTCCCGAACATTGTTTTACCAAATAAGCTCTTCATCATGTGATTGCTTTAATCTAGTGTAGGAAAGGATAATTCAAGCGACAGAATTAAATTCCTCAGGTACTACCTTAGCTTTTAAGAACGTCCAATTTCTGACTTTCGCCACTGATATCGCTTGCTTGTTTTAAATTGAATAAAAGAACAAAGCAAGTAGAAATGGGAAAGCTAATTTTAATCGTGTGAATAAAGTCAACGGCGGCCGCTGTAGCTGAATGAGTTAGTGCGTGACTGCCATTCGGAAATCGGAGAGAATGTAGGTTCGAATCTCCGTGAAACACCAAAATAAAGAAAAAGTTTTTTCTAATAGCGGTCACCCCTCGGGAGGCAATGGTAAACAACCGAGTGTATTTCTGCCATGAAAAAGCTTAACTCAAAAAATATTTGCCGTTCGGAGTCGGCTTAAAACTGTAGGTCCCTCCAATAATGAAAAATATAGGAAGTTGTGTTTTTTTACATTTATTATTTAAGCTGAATAGTTTGTGCTGCCACCTTGTTTACAAATTACTTCGTAAATACGTTGATGAATGGATTCGTACGAGTTCTCCAGATAGCCTAACGAAATTTCAAACCAGGCCGTTTTAATGATTCGAATTAAAGCATTTTTGTCTTCAAAATGTTGCCTATTTTCATAAACCTTACGAACAAACCATCTCCGTAGATCTTCAATAATGTTCAGCACTGGGGAATATAGAGGTCATGCTAAAGTTTCAACGTTTTGATACGCAATCCAACTTTTGATCACACTTGAAATATGTAGAGATGAATTATTCTGCTGAAATAGAATAGACAAATAGATCCAAGTGTTTCACGAATCTCGGGAAAAGATGATTCCAACAGAGCTTTATAACTGTTTCCCGTAATTTTCTAGCCTACAATTTTCAATTCAAACGCGCCATAGTACGATATTGCTCCTCATACAATAAAACCACATTCATCACAGCCGTGAAGGCCGTCTACTAAAGTACCTTTCTTTATTTCTTAAGTCATGGAAATAGTAGTTGTATCCATCCGGCCCATCTATAAGTAGATTGAACTAAATACTACTTCTTTCCATTAACCGGGATCATTTTTGTAGCAGAATTCCAAGTCATGTGGTCCATGGTAAAATCGAGGCGGCGTTCTTTGCGAAATTTATTCAAAGAGGTTTTTTTTTTAATTTTTGTGCTTTAGATTTGGCGCTTTTAGCATAGCACTTTGAACGGCGGATTTGTAGGCTGCAACATTTGCCATTCCTTCATTTTTGCTGGTGGAAGGGCGGAATTTGATGCAATCGCAAGGGTTTTGTGGCTTTACTTCGTTGGCAAAGCCATTGTAATTCTTACCATGGGAAACATCTTGTTTCATGTAAAGATCCGCAATGTTTGGACTTCGACCGGTCCTTTAGTCCTTTAAATTTCTTAAAAAAAATGATTTCTTGACAAATTGAAAAAGTGAGTAAGCGGCACTACTATACTATATAACATCTTTAGTTAAACGTGGATATGAAATTTTTCCTAGATAACAATACATCCTTAGTTATTCATTAAAACCACCAAGAACAGTTCACTTTAACATATAGCTTCGATAGAACTGATTAGTCGAACGTGAGGTTATAATACAATATAAAAAAAATTAAGTTTTGATTTAAGCACTTTATTAGTTACTGAAGCGGTCGTGCTTGTCCCAGCCTTGTCAACCCTTAATAACTCAAGCACAGTGTAATTATTTTATGAAGCTATCAACTAAAAAACCAAATATAGACCATTCGCATGTGAAATAATGTACCAAAAAATATATTTTTTTTTCTGCTCTGATTTTTATGTTCATACATACAATAATAAAATGTATCTTTTTCCAGATCGACCTACTCGATCTGGGCCAACAACACTATCCGCGCTATCTGATGAATGCCGTATGTCAAAGCAATCAATCGCCTAATGAATATCCACAGAAATGCTGGCGAGGATCTTATTGCAAGCCTTTGGAATACAAAGTAAAAGTGCTCACACCACGTACTCTATTAGATCATGGACAGAATGACCCGGCAATGGCATGGTTGCCCGATGAACTTAGACAAGATTGGAAATTCAAAATTGTTGCTGTGGCGGCTGGTTGCTTTTGTTCCTACTGAAGATATACGCCGAGGAAACAAGGCTGCTAAATTCTTTACAAATTAACGAAATTTATTAGTTATACAACACTAATGGCACTGATATACATACATATATACGTTATAAATACATACAAATACATATTTAATAAAAAATTGAAAAAGCAGAATGTGTAAAGATACACACAAAATTTACTAGTTTGTTTTGGTTTGTCGAATATTTTCGAGAAAAGTGGTGAGAAAGGAACATTAATATATATCTATGATAAAAAATGTAATAAATGGAAGTATTGTTTTATTTAACCCTTGTGGACACATCTAGTTTTGTTTAGAACTATTGAGCATAAATTATCATTCTTGAAGGAAACTAATTATCAGGATTGCCTCACCTTGTTTTTCATATGTAAGCAAAAAAAAGAAGAAAATTATTAAAAAACACTTATTCGCGATCAACTTACGTGTATATTAAGGATTCAAAGTCTTTCTGTTTTTGCTCGAGTTTGTATTGTCCAATAATTGTTTATAATAAATAAGTCAAAAATGCATTTAATTGCAGATTAAAAGTGTTGCCTTTTATATTTTATTCCTTTGCAGACGTATGATAAGCTGATGTTTTAATCGAAAAGTTAAGTATTTTTTAGCATAAACTTACATATCTTTTTTCAATGTGTGAAATTCTCATCTCGCATAATTTATTATGATTTTTCATGTGGGT
The DNA here is from genome assembly GCA_037575425.1 of Anastrepha fraterculus. Lineage (NCBI taxonomy): Eukaryota > Metazoa > Arthropoda > Insecta > Diptera > Tephritidae > Anastrepha > Anastrepha fraterculus. The sequence goes on from JAYXIM010019101.1 coordinate 11,207, forward strand.
TATCGAGAGAGGAGCGCAAGATTGATGATCATTCTTAAGATAATTTTATCTTGCGTGATTTAGTTCATAATGTGAACTAGGGGATCCCTGTGCTCGTAGTATAATATTGTAGTAAACTAACTTTGAACCGAATCATTTACGGTACTACGAAAAGGATGTTGCAGCGTTGGCACAAGAGCATTCAATAGGGAATTTGTTGACTGGAATTTATCCACTAGGCGTACTAAAGCCTGTCTGGCTTATTATTGGGCAATTAGTATGAGCGAAAATTGGAGTAGAGCGCTTAACGCGATTGCCCTGCAGTGAAGCCCGCTGTGCTACCTCTTGAGGAAAAGTGCATCCAAATTGGTAAACGGTCTTAAGGTTGCACAGATGAACTCAGAAATTCAGTAGCCAATTTTTATAATTTCGAAAAGTTTGCCCTTCAAGAACTTCGCCATGATACATATTTTAACTTTGAATAAAGTTTTACCATTGCTAGATAATTAAAAACATTTAATGGTGTGTCAACGATGTGTATTAAAATATAAAACTTTTACATTTTTATGAGAAACTTTTTCATGCTAGAAATGCACTCGGAGGTTTACGCGCGACCAACTGATTGGTAGTCACACAAAAACCCATTTGACTTAGGCGTTGCTGCAATAGAGCAGAAATTGCCGACATTAAGTCATTCAATTCAATTAAATCATGATCAAGATTCATAATTTACATACAGCAATTTTTATTATCGAAATTATGGCGGAAATGATAAAAAAAACTTGAAAAATCGTCAACGTAACTGATCTGAAAATAATTTCCAGAAATGAGCAGTGGGAGATGCTTCAACTCCACGTGTTTGTTATTGCAATCCGGTGCCGCACCACCTTACATTTCTACTAAACGTAATCAATAAATCTAAAAAGAGAAGATAACCACGGAAATGCACTAACTGTGCATGCATACAATAAAAACAAGCTGTTGTTGTAAGAGAGAAATAAATTCGACCAAACAAAAAAAAAAAAAACGTGATATGTCGATATTTCTGGTTTGCCAGCAGGCGTTAAATGCGAACTAATTTGCGAAAACTGATGCGTGCGTCGTTCGGGTTGGATTACATCTAGGAGCGTACAACAAAATATTGCGGCGAAAGGAGAATTCTTTCCAAACTTGGAATAATAACGACAACGAAGTAGAAGAGGAGCAAACGTAATACTTTGGTAGTTCAGCAGGCTCATGTGGCGATATGAAATTGAATGAAATTTGCGATATCGTATCATGTTTCAGAGATGAGGTTAATCAAAATGTCGAACAGGATGGCTTTCGATGTCTCTGGGTTCAGACATCGATTTTGACCGTTAAAGCGAAATCGAGAAAAATGCCATGATCTCAAAATCTTCTTTATTTGGAAATTTTTCATTCATTTTTACATAAATAGGTTTGATAAAAAGTTCATTTTACTTTTACCAAAACTATAAAATATTTCATAATATATTACGGCAATTATCCCTGCTTCAACCAACTAATCCTTAATCCTGCCCACTCTCTGATGTCACGTAGCCAAGACATTTGTTTGCAATCTCTCGTTTGCCTTTGATTTTGCCTTGCACAATAAGTTGGAATAACTCAGCTAGCTAGTTAGTAATAGCTCTCTATCCCTTCGAAGTTTGGTTAAGACTTCTTTTTTCATCATACGCCGACAGCACTACAATTCAAACACCTCCAATTTGTTCCAATTTGTTTAATGTCCGTGCCTCCACACCGTACAATAAAAAGGATCAAAAATAAAATTTAAGATGCCGAAGGCGTAGTTTTACTTATATAATCAAGTTTCTACGGGAAAGAACTTTTCTATACTTGAAAAAGGCTTCCCTCGCTGCTTCAAACATATAACAAATTCCCTGTCATTTATCCAAGCATTGTTAAGCCAACATCCTAACACTTAAAACGCGATACTCTTTGGATTGGATTGCCATATACGAAGAACAGAATTCTTAGCAAGCGGTTTGCACGCACAATTGAAGTCTGGAAATAGTCATAATCATTAGCTTTCTTTTTGATGTTGCTCTTTTATTACATCATAAATCATTCTGCTGGAGTGACAGACTTTTTGTCTTTACACATAAATCCAGATCGTTCCAGTAACGTGGAGCCTCTTGTGGCAGTAATACATTCTACGACTTTGAAATGATCTGTTTCAAGAATATATCTTATATAATATATATTTTTAGACCACCGTGTGTGTCCCTACATGTACAACTTGCTAAGACATTCCCTATTCAAACGAAAACTTGTCTCAGCTTGCGAGTTAACGGATATATTGAAACTTGAGAAAAATGCGATATTTGTAAAAACTATAAAGCACTTTTACCAAAGATTCTTCTTCTTCTTCTTGATTTGCCATAACCGCTTACGCATAACCAAGCTTAACAAATCGCGCCAGTCGTTTCTTTCTCGTGTTAACCGGCGCCAGTTGGGCACACTAAGTGAATCCAAGCCCTCCTCCATCTGATTTTTCCAACGAAGAGGAGATCTTCCTGTTTTTCTGCTATCACCAGCTAGTACTGGTGCCGGTACTTTCAGAGCCGGAACATTTATAGCCATTCAGACGTCATGACCCAGCCAACGTAGCCGCTGGATCTTTATGAGCTGCGCTATGTCTATGTCGTCGTAAAGCTCATTGTTCAATCACCTACGATACTCGCCGTTACTAACGTTCAAAAGTCCAACAATATTTCGCATAGTCTTTCTATAAAACACTTCAAGAGACGCGTCATCGGATGCTGTCATCGTCCAAACTTCTACACCATACGTTAGGAGAGCCTTCTAGAATGTTAGTTTTGTTCGTCGAGAGAGCCCAATGTAGCACCTTTTGGCTAGAGAGATTCTCCGTTGGATTTCAAGGCTGACATTGTTATCGGTGTTAATGCTGGTTCCTAAATAAACGAAGTTTTTTACAACCTCGAAATTATAACTGCCAATAGTGACGTGGGTGCCGATACGCGAGTGCGCCGACTGTTTGTTTGAAGACAGGAGGTACTTCGTTTTGTCCTCGTTCACCACCAGACCCATTCACTTTGCCTCTTTATCCAGTTTGGAGAAGGCAGAACTAACGCGCGGTTGTTGATACCGATGATGTCAATATCATCGCCGTACGCCAACAGAACGTGCAATTATAAAAAATCGTGCCTCAGCGATTAAGTTCTGCGGTTTGCACCATGTTTTCCAACATCAGTTTAAAAAAAGTCACACGACAGAGAGTCACCCTATCTGAAATCACGTTTGGTATCAAACGGCTCGGAGAAGCCCTTCCCAATTCTGACGGCGCTGCTGGTATCGAGCGACGTCATTTTGCATAGCCGTATTAATTTTGCGGGGATGCCAAATTCAGACATCGCGGCATATAGTCAACTCCTTACTGTCGAATGCAACTTTAAAATCGACAAAAAGATGGTGTGTGTCGATTCTCATTTCATGGGTATTTTCCTAGACTTGGGTATTGTGAATATCTGGTCGATTGTAGATTTTCCAAGTCTAAGACTACACTGATAAGGCCTAATAAGTTGGCCGATGGTGGGCTTCAGCTTTACAGGCGACATATAGAAGACTAGTCCCGCTGTAATTGGCACATATTGCAGAATCACCCATCCTAATCACCACACTTACGAGGTGTGTTCAAAAAGTATCGCGAATTTTGTGTTTTTTTCAAAAATTATTTATTTATTCATTAATATCTATTTTGTCCCCTTCAAAGTAATCGCCATAAGATATTATGCACTTGTGGCAACGTTTTTTCCAACCTTCGAA
>JAYXIM010019102.1:0-14939 GCA_037575425.1 Anastrepha fraterculus
TTTTTCTTCTTTTACTTCTCTCCTTTTCTGCTTGACTACCTAACCTTTCACTTTACAGAGCTTTAAATACAAAGGGTTTTTTAGCCTGAGTGCTTTAGGAGTTACCAAATCTCTAGGTGCTTCTTGACTTGACCCCTCAAATTTCAATTTCGAGCCCAATTTATTCGGTTGAAGGTGTCAAGGGCATATGCGAAAATATTAGACGAGGTAATGCTACCATTTTCCACATCGAATATGCCACTGAATCGGGTATATCAGCAGGACAATGATCACAAACATACCAGCAAGACCGCAAAAGAATGGTTTATTGTGAACGAACTTGAGGTTCCCGACCAAAAGAACTTTATGCACTGGCATCAAAAAAGTGTTTCTGAATGGAAACCAATCAATTCTAGAGATTTGCGGAAAGTAGCAAAAGAGACATGGGAAGGAATCGCATTGAAAAATTGTCAGGATCTCATAGACTCTCTCTCTCTTCAAGTATTAGTGTTTTTCGTTTCGCAAAGCTTTGACGGCATTTTATGCTAACTTAACAACTTGTACTACATAGAAAATTATTTTTAAAAAAATCTTTTAATATACAAAAAATTATTTTAAAATAATTACTAATATTTTCATGTGGGATTTTTATTAATTCATAATACGGAAAAATAGATACAACTTATTCCACTTATTTATGCCAAAAAAAAATTTTAAATAAAACAGTTCTTTTGTTGAAAATTTAACATTAAATATTCTTCATGCCGGCCTTCCTATTATCTTGCGGATAACTGTATTTACGTGTAAAACACCAACTAGGTTACTTATGCATTCTTCAAGCTATATTATTTTCTATCTTCTTCTGCTTTTAATGGCGCACATATATGTATATGTATGTGTGTACGCCACTACTGACTTTTTATTACTTGTTTTTAAAGAAGATATTAAAAAAGTGAACTTTTTTGTTGAGTAGTTTTGATGATGCAAAGGAAATAAAAAGGCAATTTCAACTATTTAAGCGAGTCGCACTAGCGGTTATTACTCATGTTTCATGCACCAAGCCTTAAAGGCCACCGATAGTCAGAAACGAAGAGGCATTAAGCTGCATATTACAGCTGGTTAGGAATTTTATTTCAATTGAAATTAGACTCCGACACATTTTCCTGCATATAAAGAGAAAATTCATGATGACGAGACTGCTATGATTCGTGCCTGCTTTTGTAAACGCATCTTAAGTCACAGTTGGCTCAGGTCAACTTCATTGAAGCAGCATATTTGCTGAGTTTTCCGTTTGTAGTGAAGCTTTATCTCACTTAAACAGGGGTGGGGTAAAGGTAGTAACATATGCCGATGACTTGGTCCTAATCGTCTCAGGTCCCTTCCCATCAGTAATGGCTGAAATTTTGGAAAGTGCACTGACTACACTCAGTAGATGGGCTGCCAGTTGCGGTCTCAGAGTCAACTCTGACAAAACAGAGTTGATGCTATTCACCAGAAAATACAAGCCTCCACCTTTTAAGCTTCCTACCCTTAACAACCAGTGTCTTACTCTTTCATCGGAAGTCAAGTATCTATATGTAATACTTGACCCCATGCTCCACTGAAAGCTGCACATAGAAAATCGAGTTAAAAAGGACAATATAGCCTTCCACACCTGTAAATCTATGTTCGGCAAAAAATGGGGCCTCAAATCACGTGTCGTACTTTGGATGTATAACTTAGTGGTTCTGCCAATTTTAACATATGGTTGCCTAGTTTGGTGGGTAGCTCTTCATAAGGACTACAGCACCACTAAACTAGAGAGAGTGCAGAGAACTGCATGTGTGAGCATCACTAGTGCTTATAGAACATGTCCCGCTGCTGCGCTCAACGTTATTCTGCACTTACTTCCTGTGGATCTGCAGTTTAAATCCATGGCTGCTCAGAGTGCTATTAAGCTGAAGGAGATTGGCCTTTGGAGACAACTTCCTGTAGGACATAGCAGCATCTTGAAGCAGATCTCCCCTTCCTTCTCTGTTATTCGCACTGACCTCTCCATCCGCAAGCTGTGCTTTGAGGGTTGTGCTAGGGCTATCTTTCCGAGCGGGCAAGATTGGAAAGAGGGGAGAGTTAGTACGGATATAGATACCTCTGTTTTCACTGACGGATCCAAAATGGAGTCTGGAGTGGGAGCGGGGGTTTACTCTAAATCAGCCAGCATTTCGGTCTCCTTTAAACTGTCGGAAAAAAGCAGCGTTTTTCAAGCAGAGGTCTTCGTGATCCTGCAGGTATGCAAAATGTTTCGGGATCGCTGTTTCGAGGGAGACATTAATATGTTTTTCCGATAGTCAAGCTGCAATCAAGGCCCTGTCGTCGCGTATTGCAGCTCTCTTTTCTTGAACTCCTGTAAGGAGGAACTCAAACGTCTCGAACGAGCGAGAAACGTTTCCCAGATAAGGGCACAGGAATATAGAGGGAAATGAAATTGCCGATGAGCTTGCTAGGAAGGTGTCGGCAGAACCGGTTCCAGTTGTCCCCTTCTCAGACATCGGTATCCCCTTGGCCGCCATTATAGGGAAACTACACACTATAGAAACAGAACGCTTAAGGTGATGGGAATCCCCCGCCAATCAATTTCCAAACTCATTGCGGTGTTCACTGGTCACTGGGTGATCGGTACTCATGCGGAGAAGCTTGGAATTCCGTACAAACCCCTATTGTAGAAGCTGTGGGGTTCCTGCAGAGAAAGAGTCTGTAGAACACTGTGGAAGAGTCTGTGGAACACTTTCTTTGCAAATGTCTGGCTCTGGCGGCTAGGCGCTTGAGATTCCTTAGCGTACCCTTTGGGGATGACTTGAAGAAATTTTCCAGCCTAGATCTCTTTTCTCTCCTCCGCTACATCAACAGCACTGGATGGCTGTAGACGGTTTTACTCTTCCCTAAATCCTTTCACAGGTAGTGGTCCACATTATAGTATCAAAACGGCGCGTAAGTGCTACTTGTAGTGTACCTGGGGTACTCTTACCATCTTACCTACCTACCTACCTACCGTTAGTAGACTTTCGACATAACATTAACACTTGGCCAAATTGGCATCCATTATTAACCGTCGAGCTCAAAACATTGCTTAATAATCACTGTATATTTCGATTATATTTTTACTATCAGCTACGATAAGGTCAATAGCGCTTTAACCTCCTAATCAACATTCATTCGAAAAAAACTTCAGCTTTAAGACTTTGTAATTCCATAGAAGGAAGAGTTTTACTTGTACTTGGAAAAGCTCTCATTATCATAATTAATATATTCCATCAGCCAGTTGAAAATTACAGGCATTTATGTACTCATAGAATGAAATAAAATACAAATAGCGCAGCGTGAGTTTTGAGAAAATTTTAATGCATCTTAGCTTTTTTCTTTTTTTTAATCTCAAACAGAAGCTGCTAAATGACCAACACTTTAAATTCTGATATGCCAATCACTTTTCTAGAAGAGTGATGCACGGAGTTGCCATATGGAGTCGTTCGATTCTCATATATATCGTAAAAAAAGGTAAGCTGTGTTTAAGATATCCATGATTTTTTTTTGAAAGGCCCTTGTATGGCATATCAAGTTTTCTTTTGAAATTTACCTTCAGTTGTCATGCAGTACCAGCTCAATTTCTGATATTGGAATCGCCCATAAAAAAATTATAACAAATCTTCTAAAAGAGATTCTGGATGTCTACATTATTCTCTAGAAGGCAGACTCTTACTGTTTTCCCATTCTTCTGAAATGCTACCTCTGGCACAAATTTATAATTAATTGGGACTAAACGGGAATTGAAATATTTTTTTACTTCAATCTATTACTACGCCCAAACAAGAAATTAATGCAAGGCTCCAGGAGGGCAAAGTGTTCTTCTTTTCGCTATACAAAGCTCTGGGTTCTTTCCTTATTTCCAAGCGAACGAAGGTAAATCTATAGAAAACAATAATTAGGCCTTGCATAACTTATGCTTCCTTCTTCCTTTCGTCATCGGCATCCCCCTCACTGTTGTTAAAGGGGAATTGCACATCTTAGTTTTCAGCAAAGCGCAGAAAATGTATAGCTCCACTCCTTCATGTGCTATTCCAAAAACTCTTTGGCAATATAAGTAGGTCTCAGAAAGTCCTAGGGTCCACGCCATTCAATTTCCAAGCTCGTTGTCACCGGCTGTTTACCGATCATTGCACGATTGGCACACACGCGGAAAAGCTAGTGTTCCCATTTATTTATTTATTTATTGTCTTTAAATGAATACATTCTTACAGACTATATTAAGCTAATGTACAATAGTTTAGTAGTTACTAAGAAAAGAACGATTTAAGATGATTGACTAAGACCCCATACGGCCATGTAAAATCAGCACCGGAAGAATTGAAAAACATATTTAAATCTGCACATGCCCTAGGAATCGGAGCATTCACCCCATAGTTGGTTCTCGAGAAGCCAATTTTAAAGGTTTCGTACTGTCGGAGCCTCATATTGGCTATATTAAATTGAATTTTACTTAAAAGGGAAGGACAATCAATAGATCCAGAAATGATACGAATAATAAATGAGCACGATAGAATAGATCGTCTGCTATCAAGAGGTTTTAAGTCAATCAATAAACATCGAGAGCGGTACGATGGTACAGGTTCAGCAAAGTTTAAAGATCGGAGCGCAAAACGAAGAAAGACTTTCTGAACTCTCTCAATCCGATTAGACAGACCTATTTGGTACGGTCTCCAAATAATAGCGGCATACTCTAATCTTGATCTAACAAAAGCACAATACAATGTTTTGAGAGTGTATGGGTTAGTAAATGCAGAGCAATTTCGGCGTACGAATGCTAGCATCGCATATGATCGTCTTATGACGTGGTTAACATGGCTGGTGAAATTCAGCTTAGAGTCGAAATTTAACCCCCATTGCAGAAGCTGTAGGGATCTTGCAGAGAAGGAGACTGTTGAGCACTTTCGCTGTAAATGTCCGAGCTTGGCAGCTAGACGATTAAGGCCACTGGGAGCTCCTTTCTCCGACCACCAGTACGCCGACCTAATTCCTATTAAATCAACAGCTCTGGTTGGCCGTAGATATCTGCCTACCTGAGGTCTTATAATAGTATGAAAACGGTGCTTTAGTGCTACTTGGGGAGCGCCAGAGGGGTACTTCAGCCGTTTCACCTATCTAACTTATGCTTCTTAAATCTGAGAGAAGCGAAATTTGAACGAAAAATCAATTATCGGCTACGTTTTAACAAAGAGTACCTAGCTGAGCTAAACGATTTCCAAATCACCGACTACATCAAACTTCAGTATCCTAAGTGGGCTGGACATTTTCGGACGACTTACCCAAACGAAATTGCATAAAATTTGTAATCTGCATGTGCCTTATTAAAAGGGTCGCTCAAGGAAAACCTGGATGGACACAGTTAATGACGACGCTAAGATCTTTGGACTGAAAAATTGGAGGATGTCTGCAAAGGATCGAGAGATTTGCTCGAAGTTACTGCGGGAGACCAAGGTTCAACCCTGGTCGTCACGGCAACAATGATGATGATGACTAACCTCTTTGCTTGTTTTATTATAAAAACTTTGCTGCGATAAAACTAAAAAAAAACTTTAAACTGATTTGCAAAGAGCAACAAGCTGCAAGTCTATTGAGTGGAGACGGTGACTACTGGCAAAAAGTTTACTAGTTCGAAAGTGACTAAAATTGCACCAGTTGCAAAAGAATCAATTAAGGCCATAAGCAGCAACGATACTTACTATTCTCTATGCTTATGGTTTTTATTGTTGTTATGTTTTGAAATAGCAATATCCAATATTTTTTATATTATATTGTTATAAAATTTTGATTTTTTGTTTTTTTTTTTAATAAAATCATATTGAGTTGAACAACAAATTTGAACATAATAAAAATATTCATATAATATAATAAAATATTCATATAATATTCATATTTCATATTTAAACATTTTTAAAACATGTATTCATAAATTTGTATTTACTTTTTCAACTCGTCCAAAACTGGTGATTTTCGGCACAAATTGGACTAGTTTCTTTTTATCTGTTATGAAGAAGTTCATTAACTGCATAAAACTGTTCTACATTGGTGTTCCTCTTATTCGTTAACTTTAGTAATTTTAATGCAAAGGCTACCAATTCACAATTGACGAACCATTGACGTAGATGCCGTCTGAATATGGAAATAATCAGTTGCTAGCATCCGGAACCGACACAAAACGAACTGCCTCTGGTGCAAAACAAATGTTAGTGAGATAGATTAGCCCTAGCATTTTTGACTACAGCGAATGAAGAGCGCACATATTTAGCATCTGAATTTTGGTTACTTAGACAAACATGTAACGTTTGTACTGGTTGCTCTGCCAACGCTGTTTTGACTGCTTTAGAGCCCCTCAGAGCAATGAACCGTTATAATTAAGTCAATTAGGAGTATTTAATATTTATTTAATATTTCAATTAATAAGTTTACATTAATGAAATATTTAACTGATGAATTCTAATACATATATACGTCTGAGTTAAACGGTAATAATTAATTAGTACCTGGATACAAGTTTTTATACCCGAGCGCACTAATGCCCGCGGCGAAATAACTTTGTTACCTTTCTATTCAAAATTATTAATGGTTATGTGAATTTTATTTGTTTATTAATTTTTGTATTATAATTTTTTTTATACTGCATTCTAGCCACAAATATTTGTTATTTAAAAAAAATGATTTAACCTTCAACGAGAAAATGTAATTAAAATTTGGTTACTTTTTAATAGAAAACCTTTAGTATGTATATAGTTAAATGGAATTTTTCTCTTGCAATTTTCCCTTTTTCTCTGGCATTCTAATTACAATAATTTATTTAATTTTTGTTTCGGTTTTTTGTTTATTGAAATACTTTCACCAACACAACCAAAACTTTATTAAAATTTGTCTATTTTTTAATAGAAATTATTTAGTAGGTAAAAGAAATTTTTTTCTCGTAATTTTTTCTAGCATTCCACTACCGGATTTCTTCTCTGTTAATTCAAAAACTTTCACCTGTATGAAACTTTGGCTACTTTAGTAGTTAAATGATTTTTTTCTTGCATTTTAATCACAATTTTTTTTTCATTTTTTGCTTTAGTTTTTGTTCTTCGTTCATTCAAATATTTTCATCAAATTGTTTAATACTTAAATGAATTTTTTTTTCTCGTTCACTCCTCTCGGTAGCATAAGGTCTCAACAAGACTTGTTTTGCGTTGGTTTCGTTAATCTATTTGATTTCTGACAGAGTAGATGATTAGCCTGCCGCTACCAGTCCTAAGCAGTGGGAATGCCCACCTGTCGTTAGTTAGGAACAACGCCTTCTTGCTGCTTTGAGCGCCATCTGTGTTTCAGATTTTTCTGCCAGAAGGATCACACAGATGGTTGAGGACATCGCTAAATTTGGTATGTCTGCGCTATTATCGCGATTGCCCGCTTCCTCTTGCTGGTGCCACTGATGCAATGTGTAACTGTGTGTTTTTTCTCTGTTTTTGCTTGTTTTAGCAGCCACAGTGGAAATATTTTCTTGCAATTTTTGCTTTTATCAGGCATTCTACCACAATAATTAAAAAAAACTTATTCTAGCCACAACTATTTCTTTTTTTTTTATTATTAAAATTTTGCTATGTTTTCTATGTTTTCTTTGTTCTGACATTCTAATCACAAGAATTAATTTTTTGTTTTTTTTTTTGATATATAAAATATGTCCGATATTTAATAGAAAATATTTAGTAAGTAAATGAAATTTTTTTCTTGCAATTTTTCCTTTTCTCTGGCATTCTAATACAAGAATTTAAAATTTTTGTTCATTATGTTCTCATAAAATTTTTATAAAATTTGCACATATTCAATAAAAAACGAGTAGTAGTTAAATTGAAACTAAAATTTTATTTTAAATTTAATTTTTGTTTTAATATTTTCTTGTATTTCAAGCTATTCAGCTATTCATTTTCTGTTTTCAATTTAAATATTTTTCATCGAATTTGAATTTAAATATTTTTCATCTGATGTCAGATTTTAATAAATTACAATATTAATTTTTTTTCTTTGCTGTTACATTTTTATCACAAATAATTGTTTTTTTCTTGTTTATAAAGTATTTGTTAGACGAAAATAACGGAATATAAATTTCACTACTACCAGGAAAGACCAAACCATTTTTGAAGTGAACTATTTTTTATTGAAAATTACACAGGCCTGCAAAATCTCGCTTTTTTACAGCTTCTAAGACGGCTATGGGTGTTTCCTGAAGGTTTTTTATGCTGAAAACGAATATGACCTTGAAAATGCTCCAGCACGTCAGGATTTTTGGCAATTAGAGGTTAAATAGTCAAAAAATGCAGATTTTGGCCATTTTTAAAATTTTTTTTGAGCAAGGTAAAGTTTTTTTTTAATTTTCCACAAAGGCATCGCAAAGTACTACTCTCTAGCTTTAAGGTCCTTTTTTACGATTAATATAAAAAAAAGTTATTCTATTTAGAATTGGAGACTTTTAGATATTCAAATTCAACCTTTCTAACTCTCTAGCGCCTCTGTAAAGGGCGAATTCAAAATAGTATAACTTTTTTTATATTAATCGCAAAAATATTTTTAAAACTGTATTTTAAAGCTGAAGAGTAGTACTTTGCGATGCCGTTGTTGAAAATTAAAAAACACTTTACCTTGCTCAAAAAAAAATTAAAAAATGGCCAAAATCTGCATTTTTTGACTATTTTACCTCAAATTGCCAAAAATCCTGACGTGCTGGAGCATTTTCAAGGTCATATTCGTTTTCAGCATAAAAAAACCTTCAGGAAACACCTATAGCCGTTTTAGACGCTGTACCTCGCAGGACTGTGTTATTTATGGTTAGTTGAATTTTTCTAACATATTTTCTTTATATTTTTGTTTTGTTTTTATTTTTATTTAATTCTTTTTATTTTTCATTTAATTTTTTTTTTACATTTTCTTAATTTTTTTATTATCCTTTTTTTTAACTTACTATACATTTACAAACTGAAACGAAAATATTTTTACACTGCACTATTTTTTATTGAAAATTAGTAATATTAAATTGAATTATCCTGACACATTGATTTAAATTTTATTTTTATACTTTTTTATTAATTTTTTCAATTTTCATTTCTTTTTTATTTTTATTTTTTTTTTAATTTTTTTAATCTTTTTGTCATAAAATGTGAATATAATCCTTAAAGAATATGTCAAAAAAATTTTAGAACGTAAATTTAAGTGTTTCTTATATTATCGATCGTCAACCGTGACGACTCTATTCTTTGCGTTCGACCACTGGGAGAGGTATAGCTACGTTGTATTCAAACTTTAGACGCGTTTTTTTTTGACAAAACTACATTTTTCGAATTGGCGTACACGATAACTCGAAAAGTTATAGACCGATATCCCTGAAATTTTGCACACATCTTTCTTATGTTATTACTTTCTATGTGAATTTACAATTTCGAAAAATTTTCGGATTCGAATAATATTTTCGAAGCAAAAATAGTAGGATAATTCGCACCCAAAATTCATGTTTTTTTTTTTTAAGCATTTTATTCCGGGAATTTTTTCTTTTTTTCCATTTGTTTTTAATTCATATAAACTTCAGGAATTACTTGACAACACCACTCAATGGTTCGAGAAATGGGGAATCAAAATAAACGAAGATAAAACCGCCCACGTCACATACACTAACAAGAGAAAAAAAACAATACAATCCAATATTCATAAAGAATAAACAAATCCACCACGACACAAGGGCAAAATACTTGGGTATGATTATAGACAATAAACTTAACTGGAAGTTACACATTGGACAAAAACGACGCGAAATCAAGACTAGGTTTAAACAACTTCATTGGCTTTTGGGAAAGAATTCAACGCTCTCATTAGAAAATAAGATACTAATATACAAAGTAATTATAACACCAATATGGAAATATGGCTCAGAGCTTTGGAGAACTGCGAGCAGAACAAATATAAAAATTATACAACAAACGCAAAATACGATACTCCGTATAATATCAAAAGCAGAGTGGTATATACTAAATGATAATATCCATCGAGAACTTAAAGTAAAAACAGTCCATGAAGAAATACGCAACAACAGCTTAAGACACACAAACCGACTACTATGTAGAACATTCTACCAGGGAAATTCGGCAACTTCCATTAAAAGAGGAAACCGAGACGAGGAGACTTAAGCGCAAACGACCAACTGACCTGCAGATGTAAATGGTGTCACAATTTTATGAATATATTTATTCATTAAATAATTAAATTAATTAAATAACGAGTTAATTTTTGTTTTTTTCTTAGATAAATGTATATAGTGGTATTGGCTTCTAAATAACCCAAAAAGAAAGAAAAATTCTAAATATTTTAAGTTGAAATAGAAACAATAATAAAGGGTTAAATAAAAAAAAAAAAAAATATAAAAATTATGACATTAATAAACAAAACAATCATTGGTTTCTTGTATTCAGCTCACTGACGCCGATGGTACAATGCCAGCCGATTGAAAAGCCCCGCTGCGACCTTCCCAGAAGAATTTGTACATCCAGCATTTTAAATTATTGAAATAAAAAAAAAATTATATTATTTTAATGTATAAATAAACTGTATGCCAATTTTGAAAAAAAGTATATTGACTTATTCATTTTAAATAATTTTAATGAAAATCAGGGAAAATATGGCCGTTTACAGGTATCTGCCCCTTAATTGAATTTTCCCCATAATTTTTTTTTTTTGTTCCTTTCATTTTTATTTTTTTATGTTTTCTTATTTTTCTTTATATATTAATTTTTTTATATATTTATTTTATGTTTAATTTTTTAAGTACATTCTAATACCAACAATTTATTATTATTCCTTAAAATTATTATATCTATTAAAAAAAGTTGTTTCTCAACTGTAATAAAACTGAATTTATATTTGACTATTTTTTATTAACTTCTGATTTTAATAAGATTTCGATGCATGTAATTATTTTAATCAAATTTTGTTGTTTTGTTTTTTGTTTTTTTGGTGGGTGTGGTAGAGTTCAAAATGCCTTCGCACAACAAAAGCATTTTTATGCTGGCCAATTTTGTATAGAAAAAAGTTTAACCAACTATTAAAATTCTATTCTACTTTCGTTTATTGCATTTCACCAAAACTATTGTTGTTTTTTGTATTTATTAAATTTTTCATAAATAAAAAAACACTCGATTTAAGTTTCACCAATTTTTAATTGAAAATGATTAGTAAGTTAATCTGTAAATTTTAAACTATGTTTTTTTATTTGCCTTACAACTATTGTTTTGGTATCAATATCTTTGTTTTCATAAGCAAAATCAAAAA
This sequence comes from Anastrepha fraterculus, assembly GCA_037575425.1. Taxonomy (NCBI): domain Eukaryota; kingdom Metazoa; phylum Arthropoda; class Insecta; order Diptera; family Tephritidae; genus Anastrepha; species Anastrepha fraterculus. The sequence goes on from JAYXIM010019102.1 coordinate 11,344, forward strand.
CATATTTAAATTTTATTATTTTTTATCAACAGGCCCGATTAAGAATTATGCGAATTTTTTTTGCACTTTTTCCCCTTGTTTTTTTTTTTGTTTTTTTATTTTTTATTTGCATTCTAATCACTACTATTTATTTTTCATTTAAATTCAAATTTCACTATTTTTTATTAGAACTGATTAATAATTATGCAAAATTAATTTTTGGCTTCTATCACGGCATAAATCCATTTCATATTATGTTACAATGCAAATAATTAAAATATTAGTTGACGTGGCATAATTCTGAATAATTACATTTGAGCTGTGTATGTGTGTATGTAACTATGTATCAATTTACATGCGTGTGAATGTATCAATGTATATGTGTCGAAGTATCTACGTATTGTGTCTACAGTCTGTTACATAAGAGCATGGTCACTGTTACACCTAGATAAAAAATCAGAGTGTCCTGTTTCTTTTTCTATGGCATAGAGGGCACCTCAGTCCATTAGATAGTCAGCTGTCTATCAAATTTAGTCTTCAATTGAATGGTTTTTCGAAATGAGTGCAATTTTTCTATGTTTGCTTGAAAAAGGACCCAAATTAACAAACTGCTGCTGCGAAATATATGGTAAAGTCGAAGCAGTTCGTTAGCAAGTGAATAAATCGCTATAAAAAGGTCGGTAACGTTGATGATTTTCCTGATCGCGGAAGTGCAAGCAAAGTCTCAAAAAAAGACAAAAAAAATTCTCGCATTATTCTCGAAGTATGTGAAATTGAAGGCAAAAGGTGTTGGCATATCTTACGGAACGATTCGCAGGCACTTGCTTGCCAATAAGCTGAAATATCGCAGTACTTTGGAAAAAACAATGTTGAGTGCAAAACACGTTGAAAAGCGAGTGGAAGGCGAAAACGGAGTTGTTACTTTAGATTGGCCATCTCAGTCACCGGATGCAAATCGCATAGAAAATGTGTCGGCTCTGATGAAAATGCAGCTTCGCAAACGCAAGCCATGTAATTTAGATCAACTTTCTCGACAAATTCGGAAAATTTGGAGGTCTTTTCCGGTAGAATATGCAGAAAAACTAGTGGAAAGTTTGCTTCGACGGTGCCAGGCCATAATTGACAATGCAGAAGATTGGACTTGCTACTGAGGTATTTGAATTGAGTATTGACAACCAAATTATCAATAAATTTGCGAATTTTCGAAAAATTAATTGTTGTTATTATTGAACAGTGACCACGCTCTTATGTAACAGACTGTATGTGTGAATGTATCTAAGTATAGGAATAATGCTTCTTTTATTCCTAATCATGTTTTTATAAGAGCGACACTGCTTTCACTGTCAATGATGCAGCAAACTTACTTGCCGATTTCTTTTCGTCTAACTTCATGTCTGCTGAAAATATTTAGGAAAGACATTTGACAGCCAAATTTTCTCGAGGAAATTGTCTTCTACAGTTAACTTCGGTTCACCTGTTCTTTCAGATGTTGATGTCATTGAGCGACTGTTAAATATTAAAAACTCTTCTCAATCGGATGTTGATGGCCTTTCTGCTTAACTGACTTTGCTTAAAAATTGTCGCTCTATGGTGCAACCTCTTAAACTAATTTTTAATAAATCCTAAAATAATCTAATTTTTAATAGATCCTTGCTGAAGACATATTTATTGAAAGCTGACTTCAGTCACTCCAATTCACTAAAGTGGCATTAAGAGCGATATTGCGAATTACATACCGATTTCCTAATTATCTGCTGTCTCTAAACTTTTTGAATGTGTTCGCAAAGACAAGTTGTGCAATAGTTTAGCGTAAAGCATCCCGATTAGTCCTACACAGCATGGTTTTGTAGTTGCAAGTGTTCAAGTGGCAGTCTCTGGCCGCATATAAATCCGGGTCGTTCCGGCCACGTAGAACTAACAATGAGCTTTGAACGAACATCAGATCTTTTATATCTGCATCATAATTTTGAGGAGTCGCCTATGTTTTTTACTATTTTTTTATTTTATTTTAAAGTTCCATAAATTGCATGTCAGGGGTCTGCCATCGATTGGCTGGATTTCAAACATTATTATGAAAAGTTAGTACATATTTTTCAATGATTTTTGCTCCATTAGAAAGCGTAAACCTGTTGTTCATACGAATATACGATTTTTTGGCCAAAATAGGGGCTGCTTTTTAACTGCTTTGAAGCCCCTACAGAGTAGTAATCAACCGATTTTAATACGAAATAATTTACCTAAAATTTCCGAGTTAATTTAATCTTAAAATGACTTTATACAAAATTATCCTCAGACTAGTGCAGCTACTATTGATTTGCTTAGAGGTATGCGACGATTTCATATTCTCGGGCTCTAGTCCACGCTATCGCCAACTACAGCAATATGATGGGTTGAGCTGAATGGGTGCTTTTGTTGTACATTCGCATTTTCTCGGCTTGTGGTCACCAATCAGTTTTTACAAGCTTCGGTTTAGGGATTAGTTCAACCGAAATTTCTTTTAAAAATTCGCACTCATTCACCAACACTGTGTCCTGCGTACAGTGAGCGATTTCACTGATACTAACTCTCACTAATTTTCTAAGCGCAAGATATTTGTCAATGCCTGAGTAAAATGTGATTTATAAAGATACCAGCCAATGGCACAACCTTTATTATATGTAGATGATACAAAATTTGCTTATAAAAAGCTCAGTTTCACTTGAAGTCGCTTACATATGCTTGCACATATGCGCTGCCTAGTTTTTCTACTGCTTACTATTTTTTGTTCATAAATTTCCTCAAACATCAGTTATTTGCGGAGTGGCTTTTTAATTCCCTTAACAGTACTTTGTAGTCCCTTGTTAATCAACCTCACCAAAAGTGTAATTTTAGTTTAAAATGTTAATAAAAATAATGAAAATACGTGAAAAATAATCAACATGCAATAGGGCGGCAGCGCACGGTTAAATATTGAAACCCTTTTTAGCAAAAAATACAACCGGATTAAAAATTTGAGGTTAGTGGTTGTTTTTATTAGTCAAAGGAGTAGAATATAAACTATTGGAGCGATTGCCTGTCAAGTGATCCAAGAATTTCGGATCGGCCTACGGCTTGAAAAAGTGAACTGAAAAAACCTAATAATTTTGAAATTTATTCAATGTTGAAAGTTCAGTTATAGAGGTTTTTAAAATGAAATATCTTCGATTTCTGTGACATTTTTGTAGTTTTTTTTGCAGCCTTTTGAAAAAAAATTAATAATTTTGAAAAAACAGAAAATTATAATTTTGAAATTTATTCAAAAAAATTTTAGTATATCTTTGATTATTTTTAACATTTTTGTAGATTTTTTTATTTAAATTTTTAAGCAGAAAAATAGTTTAATAAAAAAAATTTATAATTTTGAAAAAGAAAATTATAATTTTGAAATTTACTCAATGTTCAAAATTTTTTTATAGAGCCTTTTAAAGTGAAATATCTTTATTATTTTTAACATTTAATTTTTTTTAGTTTTAAGCCTAAAATATAATTTTGAAAAAATGTAATAATTTTGATTTGATCCTTTTTAATATTTTTGTAGAATTTTTTTTAATATTTTAAGCAGAAAATAAAATTTTGAAAAAAAAAATTTATAGTTCTGA